>JANHGN010003687.1:0-33342 GCA_024605025.1 Megaceryle maxima | reverse complement strand
ATTCCCCCTTGTCCTATCACAGGGCACGAGTGAGAAGAGGCTGTCCCTTTCCTCCTGACACTCAGCCCTCATATATTAATAAACACTTAATAAAATCCCCTCTCAGTCTTCTCTTCTCCAGACTAAAGAGCCCCAGGTGTCTCAGCCTTTCCTCATAAGGCACCTGTCCTAGCCCCTTAATCATCCTTGCAGCCCTCTGTTGGACTCTCTCAAGCAGATTCCTGTCTCTCTTGAACTGGGGAGCCCAGAACCAGACACAATACTCGACGCAAAAAAAATTATGTTAATGATACTCAGATCCTCAAACGTCAGGAAAATTGCTCACATAATGGTTTATAGAGAGGTAATAAAGCTGAGAATAATGATGATCTAAGGCTTACAGGTTTCCATCTCCTCTGCCTTTTCTATTTTAGAGCATATAAAGAGTTAAGATAATAAGTATAAAACAAAATAAACAAGGGGCGAGACAAGAGATCGGGAGAATGTTAAGATCATTATCAGTCAGCACAGTAAGCGTTAGGCTGGGGACAGGGCAGAGGGCAGAACCATGTCAGATGAGCTTCAGATCAGTTCAAACCACCTGAATCAGAACCACAGCCCGCTGCTTCACGTGGATCTTCTGAAGCCTGACACAATTCATACTTATTTGATTATATGGTTATTTTCAAGAAATTATGCAAATTTCTATTGGTTAATGCTTTTTATGTTAAAAAGAAAAAACCACAAACCAAACAGTAGAAAGTTTGTTTTCTTTACAGTTTAGCCACTTGGCTGTTTTGCAGAATGTGTCTTCATGCCCTGTTCCTGTTTCTTTAGTTTCCTATTGCAGCGATCTGAAAAGGCAGTCTGAATAGATACGGGGTCAGGAAGCCTTGAGTCCTGCTGTATGACAGTGATAGAAGTTAGATTACTTTATTCTGGTTTATTGTGTGTTTTCTTCAAAGCTAGTTTTAAAACCTACTTCAGGGGAGCTCTTTGACACCTCAAGAACAGAACTGGAGTGAGTTACAGGTGTGACTTCTGTCTGTGATGAAATGTAGGTCAGAAAGGGTGTGGATTATTAAATGCTCTTTAAACTGTAAGGAATTACTGTCCTTTTGTATGGTTAGTGCATTGGCTGTCTGAAAGTTGCTCTGACAGGTTTTAGGGGCTTTTCTGAGGCACCAGAGAGTTGTCAGCTTTATTAAGTAAAGAGACTGGTAACATTATCATAAATTACTTTTTTTCTAGAGATTTTGAAGTTGTTTCTTCCTTCAAATGAAGTATTAACAGCCTGTTCAGAGAGACTTTTGTAATGAGATAGATGCACCCAGCATTAAAACACTTCTGCCAACGAACTGGCTCTGTCTCATTTGCACATCACAATATGATGATCTCATTCTTGTGTAAAAATATTAAGGACACATAGTTGTATATATGTTATTCAGAAACAGTCTATTGGGTAAGTACCAATGTGAATTTCATTATCAGTTAGTCCCTCAACAGGGGACTGTATACTGGGATGATCATGAGACTGTGATAAGTAAATACTTACAAAAGCATTATTTGAAGCTGGGGGTTTATGGACTGAGAAACTGGTTGGCATACAGTTTTTGATCATTTCTCATGGGGCAGATAGAGACAAGTTCATTGTTTCATCCTTATGCTCAAAAAAGCTTGAAAGTTTCTCCTCGTTTCTTAGAGTTCATTTTAAAAAGGTACATATAAAGCAGTATAATTTTCTGCAGGCTTGTGATACTGCCTCTGGTTTTATAAGGTATATTTCTACCTCTGAAGTTTTAATTATTCCGTGTTCAACTCTGGGTTTTCTAGCATCTCAATGTATTGCACACGTTTGGCCTTACGCTCAAAGCACCATCCTTTTCACTACTAATTTGATCATTGTCTCGTAAAATTTGTTGGGAAGTTCTTCAGATGCGAAGTATGTTTTTCCTGCTTTTAAGTCCCTTTTTCAACTAAACTTTTCATAGGTACTATTAAAATCTTAAATAGGGGCTATTTTCAGTAACTGAAACTGCCTATGTACAATATTCGTAGGACCATTACAGCTTAGTGACACTAGATTTTTACATATAAGTTTTATTCTACATGTGGGTTGTCATTGATATAAACAGAAATAAATATTTGGCATAATCTGTATAAACATGTTTAGTTTAAAAGGTACAATGAGGTTGTTCATATAGGTTTTGTTAATGACCAGTGAATCTGTTCCTGGAAAATATGTTTTAATGTTTACCCATCATGTTAACCAAACACCAAATAAATAGGAAGATAAATAAATAAGCAAGACATAACCACAGAAATTACCAGGACAATGGACAATTAGTCCTGTGGTTGATCATAAAAGTAGATGTACATTTAAATGTGGAAAACTTTGGTTCAGTAGAGTCACTTTGTCACAGTTATTTTGTTATAAAATGAAATTTAGAATTGCTGTAGATTTGTCTTCTAGAAATCTTGTTTTAGGGGAAATCACCAGTGCTCTGGTAGATGCTTTCCACTTGTTTATTAATCCTGGGATTATAAGAGTAGGTTGGCATAGGGAGTGGTAAAGACTCTGGGTCTCTTTCCATATGTAGAGCTTTCTTTTGTGACATTAATCTTTATTAAGCCTAGAAAACCAGGGGAGCCATGATCTGTCAGTCATTTCTGTCCTTGGCACCTGATGATTAAGCATAGTGGAGAATCAAGTCTGGATTTTTACTACAGAAAATGTCAGGCAATAAGACAGAAGACATTGTTCTGAGATAAATGACAGATAAAAAGATAAAAGAACTCTAATTTGGGTGCAAAAACAAACAAACAAAAGGTACCACTCTTGAAATTGACTAAATTTCTTAAAGGACAGAGAATAAAAAGAATAAAAAGATGTGCAGATTTTGCAGTCTTTGTAGCTCCAAAAATATGAAAAGGAAGAAAAGCAAAGACTTTTGACTGGAACTTGGCCTAAATGTTACTGAATTTCTGAATATCAAAGGTACTTAAGAGTAGTTTGTACTTTCTTTATAGTATGAAAAAAAATTAGATTATTCCTGACAGCTTCTGTTAATAGAGTTACACAGTCTTGAATATTTCCCTGAAGTGTTTTTGCCAGGGTTAAGCAAAACAAATCTCATTACTGTGGCAGTATGTGTATAGATAAAAGTTATATATATATATTAAAAAAAAAAAAAAAGTCAGGAGAGATTGTTCTGGTTTGAAATAATCTAAGCTTGGGTGCAGCGCAGCTGGAGACCCTGCCTGATTTCTAAACAGTTAACTCGGCATTCCTGAGGGCTGGCTGTGTACCCTGCCCACCCAAACAGCTCCTAGTCACTGGGTGTGGTGAGAGCCTTTGATAAGTACCTGTGCACAGTTCACAGTACTGTGCAGTTAGGACAGTAGTAATATGAAACCAGTTGTGTTGGTTTTTCTTCATGGCCCTGGAGGCTGAAATCTGCATTCCAGATGAAACCTGCAGCAAATCAGAAGACAGAGTCTTTTTTTTTTTTTTTCCTGCTTTCTTCAGCTTCAGGGGCACTCACCCAAGTTCACTGTGGTCATTTGGGAACTGGGGACTCTGCACAGGCTTCGGGTGGTGGCAGTGGAAGCTTAAGATTCGTTACTTTGGGTTTCCATTTGATTATTATGGATTTACCGAAGAAGATCTCTATCCAAGTGGAAAGACTATGCAAAAGAATCCGTCAGGAATTTTCTGCTGAAAACCACTCGCAGCTCCTGTACTGGGATAAGGAAGTAGCAAACTACAAATGCACCCAGTTTCGTTCGGGAGGCTGGTTCGTGTAGCTGCTCCGCACTTTAGAGCACGTAGGAAGTTGTGTGCAGCCAGTAGGATTGCAGGAGTCCTAGCAGTCACCATTGGTCGAATTTTCAACTGAGATTAGTGCGCTGGCTTGTTTGCTGTGACAAAAAGCCCTTTGTGTAAAGCAACAAGTTACAGACGCTGCTGAGAACTTTTTTTTAACGGTGGGTCCTTTTTTTTTTTTTTTTTTTTTTCCGCTGGTGAAGTAGAGTTTGGAGAGCCGAGGGACGCTTTGGCCGCCGGCTGCGGCTGCAGCGCTGGAAGCGGAAGGAGGGGCAGGGTGACCTGGGGGAGGCCGGCTGCCTCTGCAGGGCTGGGGAGCGCTGCCTGTTGCAGTGCCTGTAGTGAGCTCAGCCTGCTGTCCGAATGCACGTCGTAGATATTTGTTTAGCAGTTAGTAGCACTGCTAGAAGGAAACCTATTCCGGACTTCACGCAACATGGAAGAAGAAAATGTGCTTCCTGATTGTTGTGAGCTTTCAGATCTGGAGGATACAGCAGAAAGTGAATCTGATGTTTTCACTGCATTTTCTGTGAAAAAGTTTTTTGGATTTACAACTAAACTTGAATCTACAGCTTCCAAAGAAGAAACAGTGCTTAAAGCGTTTCAACCTGTGCGGGCCAATATAAATACTCATGCTAACACCTGGCACGAGAGGAATGATAATGATTGTAATGACGACTCAAATAATCAACGCAGCATGAATAGTACCAGTGACCAAGCTGATCCAATGTCTGGCAGGCAAAGTGACCTGGAACTGGAGTTAGCTGAACAAAAGGAATTACTTCTTGACCATCTAAGGTTTGTACAGGCTTCTTTGTCTGAATCTGACAATGATGATAAGGATGCTATTCTTGTACAAGGTACTTTGGTTCATACAACAAGTGATACAGAATCTGACACGGACAGTAAGGACCTAGACATCAATGAAAACAATACAAGTGAAACTGGCCTAAATAATGCTGCTTTGTCTGATGAGGCTTTGGATGATAACAATCAAAATAAGGAAGAGTCAGAATCAGAAGAACACAGGAACAGTGATGACACTGTGAAAACAGAAGACACTGAGTTACACCCACCAATTTCTAAGCAGCTTCCAAAAGAGCTGGATGGTATTCTGGAGCATGAGTACTATGGAAAAGACAAAATATTGATGGATGAGCAGTTCAGTCACTTACTTGCTACAGGGGAGTGCCCTCAAGAACTTCCAGTTGAAGAACAAAGAACTTCAGCTGATAATACATCGGTCCAAAAAACAGCAGTGACTGAAAAGACTTTCCAGCTGCCTGCTTTCTTTAGTGGACTACGTGTGAGGAAAAAGGGACTAACCGCAGAGGATGAGGAAACTGTTACAGAAATTAAACCAAGGGAGAATGATTTAGCCCTGCTTAAATTACAACAGCCTGTTAAGAAATCCAGTATTACATCAGGTTTGACCACTAAAAAAAAATCAGCTGAACCTAAAGCAAGCCCTACTTTCCTAGAACAACTCTCACACTTGTTAAATATAGACGTCTCCAAGAATGAAGACAGAACCAAGGACTCTGGTGAAGGATCTGGGGAGACAGAGGACAGTGATGAAGCTCAGGAGGACAAAGCCTCTGGCAAAACAGAGCCGCGATTTCCCTCTGAAGAAATAAAATCAAGCCCTGCTGAATCTGCACTGGACGTCTTTAAAGCTTTATTCACACGGCCTCCCAAAAAAGAAACAACTGCAGATACTTCAGAGCTGGAAGCCATAAAACGCAAAATGAGACATGAAAAAGAGTATTTGAAAGCTGTATTTGAAAGGTCAAAATCGAAACCTGGGGACGGACCATCAGACAAATCTGTAGGTTGAATTACTTTTTCTTCCTAAGATGTGGAAGTAGATGGGTCAAAAATAATTTTGTGTTTAAGACTTAAGGTCAAAGTGTCAGAATTGTCCTCTTCTTTTGGCAGTCTCAAATTTTAGATTCCCAACTGAAGAAATTTTAGGGCTAATTTGTCAAAATTATTGACCATCTACAGTTGTAGTAGAGTTCAGTGAGAACTGGCGATAGTCACAGCCTTTCAGTTATAAGTGAGAACATAGCTTCTGATTTTAAAAGATCACTACAGAACAGTTGCTCATACATTGACTATGGCTCTGAATCAATTTGGTGCTGCAAATATTTACTGTAGTGTTATTTAATAGTTTCTCAATCTCAATTGTGTTTTCTTTCATTGAGATTTTATTTTTAGAAGTAATATTTCATTTTACCTTTAAGAATAATTTTATGATAAGAGCTGATACGGGTGATTTTCAACTCAGTTTGTGCAAGACAAAATTTAAAGTAATTTTTTTTTCATATTTACTTGCATATCTCTGGCTTTACAAATATTGATAAGATTTAACCTTATCCAAGTATAGCTTAGTGATTCCAATTAGATTACTCAGATTATGGATTAATAGAAGCATTTGCAAGGTTAATATTTTTAGACATGTTGAAATTTAGTTAATGTATTTTTAAGAAATTAAAAAAACCCACAACATCTATACAAAGTTTTCATAGAACCGTAACAATAAATTCATTTCAGTGTGATTTGAACTCTAAATGAGTAACTCTTGAGTTGGGGTTCCCCCAACCCAAAATTCTTAGAGCTACACCTTTGGCAGATATAATCAGTCCAGAAGATTATTGTTGTTGGATAAAGGGGGAATTATCTGAAAGATCACATTTGCAGGCTTGGACCTTACACCTGAAGCTACTTCACTGAATTTTCTGTGCATTGTTTGTGCTCTCTTTCAAATTTTTATTATTGCATAAAATGAAAAACTTTTAAAAAATCTTGACTGACACTTGGGTAGACCAATAATACCAGTTTGTAGTAAATTACCTATTGGGAGAAGAAAAGAGGTACTCGTTGGCTGTGGCAGGCACAGCAATTGCAGTCTGTGTGTGCCCTTCCCATTCCCGGCTTGCTGCTTCCTGCTTGCACCGCTCCCTGTGCTGTGTTGGCGTAAGAGTTTGTGTGGCTCACAGCAAACCTATTTGAGAAGCTGTCATCACACAGCGTGAGGGAGGAAGCGCTAGGAGTCAGCAGGAGTGGCTTTTATAAATGTCTGCTTAACGTCTGGTCTAGTAGAAATGCATACTTTCTGAGCGCAAAGCCAGAGTAAAAGCATCTTGCCTTTCCTTTTTCATTGCTCCTCGTGTGGGCCATTTATGGGCCCACTTTCATAGGGTTTTGCTCCAGTGTGTCAGTGCAATTAGTCGTAGTGGCATGTTGTACATCAGACTACAGAAATGTCAGAGATGTACAAAAAAAAAAAGAAAACCAAAGCCCAAACCTCTACAAGAAGGCTTGTTTAGTGGTTTGTTTCTCCCTGCACCCCCTTTTAAAGGGTTATTTTGGCATTCCAGTTGTCAGTGCAGTCCCATTAACAGCTGCAGCAGCACTTTGATGTGGCAGTATTACCTGGTATGTGGACTGAGCAAGCTGCTGGGGGTGGGGCAGGAATTTAATAAACTAGCTCTCCTTCCAGAAAATAATATTGTCAGATGATGTCTTAGGTGAATCACACTAATACTTTACAAGTAAGAGGAGCACGGTTGCATTTTCTCACTCTGAAAAAACGATACAGGAAAAAACCCTGGTGTTCTTGACCACCTCTGTGGTGCACCAAAGGACAGGCAGCTTTCCACACTGATGTGAGCAGTTTGAACAAGTCACTCTGTCACATGCCTTATGTTATTTTCCTTCTCAAAATTCTTTTTCTACACTGATCGCTTTGTAACCCAACCCACTGAACACTGTTTCTATCAGTAGAATGAGGCTGATAACCATTCTGGAGTACACACACAGAACTGAGCATGGTAGTTGCTGTTTTGGAATCAATTGATGCTGCAGACTTTAATTTTTTCTTGCGTAATTTTAACAGCCTGACCTGAGTCCCTCAGAGCAAGACGACAAGACTCCAGGGAGACTCCAGACTGTCTGGCCACCACCAAAAGCAAAGCACGAAGAAGTAAAAGTAGGATTAAAGTACACAGAAGCAGGTAAAGCAAAGGGGTGAAGTATTTGCAGAAATGAGTTCCTGACATTTTTAATCTTGTTTAATACAGAGATTGTGATAAGCCATAGCATCTTCTTATCTGGAAAAACAGACCTGGTGTTTTGGATATGTTGTTTACTCTGGTGCTTGTTAAACATCTGATTTTTTAATGTAAATGGCTAAATCTTTGAAATCTAAGTACTTACCTTTAAAAATTCAATGAGAAAGGAAGGGGGTTTTTTTTGATGATTTAGGTTATCAATTTCTAATGGGATTCTGTTCAAATAAATGACAGTGGTGAGCAAATGGAAACCTGACTTCCTTTTCCATTGCCTTAGAATGCAGGGGACAGTGACGTGACAGACTCTAGTCTGACTGCATTTTTTTTCAGGTAATGTCCAGAATAGAAGTAATGAATACCATTATTGTAACTTGCGTATAAACAGAGGAGTACTCCTATCCGTTCAGATCACTTTTATAGCTAGCCATGTATATGACTTATACAAATGTGTGAGGGGTTATGGCTGAAGCACAATGATAACTAGTTATCTGATAAGCTTTCTACAGGAAAAAAAAAATCTTAATATTTGTTACTTAGATAAATACTTACATAACATATCTACAAGGGAAAAAAGTTGTTACTGTAGCCACCACAACTCTGTTTCAAATTTGTGTTCTTAAATACAAAACAGGAAGTCCGTGTTACTCAGAAATTAGTCATAAACTGTGAAATTATCTGAAATATCAAAAAAAAAGGCAACAGACCATCTGTTCTTCATGTACTTGGCAATTTTAGAAAATACCACCTCGAAAGGATTAAGTGTAATTAAAAAACAAGCTTTTTATACTACCTTGCTATGACACATTGTAAGGGGTAATGCTGTATGGTTCTTTACGATTCCAGTGGATATTCATTTGGCCTTGTATATGAGAAAGAATAAACAGGTGTAGTGGATCTTTGGAAAGTAGCTTTATATTCTTCAGTGTAATACTTTTTTTCTCCCTCTTTCCTGAGTTTTCTCTGCCTTAATCTTCCTGTTTTTTTTTTTTTTTTTTTTTTTTTGTAAAGTGGATATAACTAGAAATGTAAAAGTTGCTGGAAGACTCAGAAAACTTGTTTTTGATAAGAACAACATAGTTCTGATATAGATAGAATTAAATTTACAGTGCATCTGATCAGTCTTGAGGTGTGGGAGTCTTATCACTAGGTGACCAGGACAGGTGGTATGATGTTCACAAGGAGTGTTGCAGGCTCACTCTATTACTCTTAGATTGTTATTATAAGCTATATGTCTGCAGTATTTAATTTTGCCCAAATAAGTAATCTTTCTTCTAATGACTGTAATCATCTGTGGCAGAAACATATGCTGAAATAAAGGAAAGGAAACCAAATTAACCAAAGATTTAGATTCTACTACTCATAGAGAAATTAGGTCATACTTTCCTGAAATTTGAATAGGAAGGACAGACTGGCTTAGAGCCCATGTAAATTGTTACTCTTTTGTTACTGTGGTATTTTGGGTGGCAGTATCATCAACATGCTGATGGTTAGTTTGCTAAGTCAAATTTTTATACAGACCAGATTCTGCAGCTCATTAGTCACTCCAGCGTCTGGCAGAGAGAGAGATTTGAATGAAAACAAAACTGCTGGTGATTCATCTCGGGTGAGACAGAAGCGGTGCTTTTAAAGGAAATAAGCAAAGACTACAGTTACAGCGTATGTTGAGTACAGTAGAGTTACAGGTGTACCTAAATGATGAGCAGGTTTCAGTATTCAGCTGTTCAGCTGCAGTGGCAAGGATGCTGCCAGTAGTTACAAGCTGCATGTGATGGATCAATTATATCTGATTTTCTGAGTACTGGGGTGACTGTTTGAAAGCATTATGCACAGGATTGAGTATATGCTGTCGCCTGCAAGTAAAGTACTGTTTGTGACTAGCACTGATACAATTAAAACCCCAGAGTTTCTATACAATGTTAGTTTTATTGCTGGAGGTGGGGTTTGTGTTTTGTTTGTTTGTTTGGGTTTTTTTGTTAATGGATATGAAAGTGACAATGCAGCGGTATTTCTAAACTCAGTATCTTCTCTCTGACAGTGGCTGGTACCTTCAGAGAGAATGTATAGATTAGTATTTCCCCTCATGCTCCTTCCCATCCAAGATTCCCTCCCAGCCACCTGTACTTCAGGAATTTCTCATCCACAGAGTGGGCTTCTTAAAATGATGATACAAAGCAGATTGTTTGCTATTAAAACTGACCGGTCTCCACCTGAATCCCTATTTTTTACTCCAGTGTCATCTTGTGACCGCCAAGATCAAATGAGAAATTTTTGACTTCAGAAGAGGGTTCAAAAATTATGTTTGGCAGGGATGTTTGTGTTTCCAGTCTTCCTCCACTGATGTTCCTGAACAGATGATTATCTATAATATAAAAAAGTGACTTTTTTTAACTTCCAGTCAATGATTTATCTTAATGTTTTAGTTTCTGTGGTGAAGAGTTTCATCTACCAAAACAATAGGAATCTATATACAAACAGTAATAATACACTGAATTATTAGGTAAGTATTAATTTAGAACAGCTTTATTTTAGGTTTAGCCAAAATACATCTGTCACATGTGTGATCACGTACAAGGACATGGATCTGTGGACATAAGTCTTTGTACTTCTGACAGGGTACAGAAATATGGCCTTATTTTATGAGGTAGCATAGTTGTTTGTTGGTTTGGTTTTTTTTCCACTTGTGATGAGAAATTAGTATTTGAAGTAAAATTGAAAATTTGAAAGTTGGAATACTGTAATCTTTCTTACAATTCTGCAACAAGTCTGATTTACTTCCTTCATCACTCTGCACTGTGAGAGGAAGGTAAGGATATTGAGGGAGAGGAATCCTGTCTTTTTGATCTTTTCTCACCTCCTTGCCATATTCTTCCTCATTGTTCTTGCCTAGTGGAAGCAAGAAATTCAGGCTTAATTTGGCCTACACAGCAGACATCACAGTGACTCACAGCAGCTTGGAGGAGTAGCTAACTCCCTCCTGAGGCTCATAGTCTGCCTTGATGTGTGGGAAACAGAGAAGCAAATGGATGTAACAAGGAACACGTGTGTGGGGCTGACTAGGCCTGTTAGGAATATTAGAAGTGAAAGAAGTTAGTGAACAAATAAAACTGCAACAGGTTTTTTTCATGACATTGAAAACAGTGTAGTCATAGTATTGTCACCCCCAACACCTGAGTCTCGAGTTGTAAATTTTGAATTTAAAGGATGGTATTATGATATTTAATGTTTTCTTAATCCTTTAATTCCTCTGTTTCCATAGAGCAAGTGACTGTGTTGCCAAATGGCTCTCTCTAATTAGCACAAGCTGCTTACATGGTTCTCTAGAGAATCTGGAACTTCTTTGAAGTGTGTGAGTCTAAAATAGCTGAAGTCTAGAAAGTCTGTAGTACATCACACCATTTGTATCCTGGAAGACTAGAAAAAGGGTATTTTAATTTATAAATTTATTCCATGGAAATCTTTCCTGTGTAATCAGAGCTATTTCTGTGCATATTTCCCTGATGATAAAGTTCTGTTCTTCCCTTTTAATTAAAAGTTTCTTTTTTTCTCCATAATTCTTGAGAGACATTTCCCATTTATTTTTAAACATGAAATCTGATAGAAAGGTAGATGTGTCAGCTATTACATGGTGAAAATACCTAGCCAGGTAAAGGAGACATTCATGTCTATACTGAGCAAACTCATCTGTGATATTAGATCACCTAAAAACCACATATAATAAATGTATCAGATACCCTGTGTGACTAGATCATCGCTTGCACTACTCCAAGAAGAGGAGTTTAGACCTGAGTTCTGCTCATAAAACTACTCATGCTTGAAGAACAGTCTCTACATTAAGGTGGTGTAGATATACAGGTCCACTCATTCTTACTAAAAATGCATTTTTAGCCATTAGAATCAAGATATGTCTCTTGTATAAAACAGAGGGAGTTTAGTCTTTTGCTTAAGCAAAACAAAGCTTTAAAAAAGTGATGAGAAAATTGTTTGACATTCCTGCTGGAAAAATGTAAAAAAAGAACAAACAAAAAAACTCAAGTTGAAACACAAATCCATTTAGTGCTTTTTTTATTACATGTGTTCTTGTTAATTCAAATGCCTGTATTTAATATTAATCCCCACCATTCTCTCACAGTCTGTCTATTCATCATCTTTAAATCTGTAGTGAGATAATGCTGTCTCTCTGGTGCCACAGTTTCTGTAAGAACAGTCTGTGATGCTCTAACAGACAACTTTCAGGGTAAATAAGAAAATCAGGAGGTGACTGAGAAAGCTTTTATTAAACAAAAAGTGTCTAAGTAAACAACAAATTAAATTCAAAACAATGGCAGGGGTTTATTGCCAAGTCTAAAATACAGTAAAGCCTTGGTCCCCTATGCTCTGGGTCCCCAGCAAGACAGTCACTTTATTGTCATGATGTAAATGAACGGAATAACCAGTTTGTGAGAGAAAGAGAGGCACAGTGGTCTGAACAAAGAGATGAGAGACAAGAATATGATTTCTTATCTTTCTTTAACATAAACTTCCTTTGTGGCCTTGAACAATTTGTGTTTGTCTCTAAAAAAGACACAATGTTTGATATTGTTAGTGTCCTGAAGGAAATTGTTGTAACAGTAGCTGCTAACAGTTGGTTTCATCTTAAAATAAAAACAAATATGTCATTTCTTTAGTAATTTCAGTTTATTTTGATTTCAGTGTGGTATTTGGGGTTCTATTACACATTTTATTGTAATGATTTAGATAAAACAGGACTACAGCAAGCGGGATATTGTGCATCAGGTGAAGATAGCTTTTATGATTTAGTGGTCGCTGATCACTTTTGTGACCTCAGAGTGCAGATGGGCTGCATAAAGGCTTTGCAAATTATTTTACTACATTTTACTGCATTTATCGTGCAGCACATCAGGCATATTCATCCATGTTCACGGGTATCGCAGGGTGTCAGGGGTTTGAAGGGACCTTGGAGATCTTCGAGTCCAACCCCCCTGCCAGAGCAGGATCATACAATCTAGCACAATGTTATGTCAGTGTTTCATGTTCTGACGAATACACTAGCTTGTTATTGAGAAAATGAGGGGTTTATTACAAGGAGTTTATTGAGATAGGAACAAAAACATAGTCACCTATTAATGCTGAAGCTTTGTTGTTAAGTTGCTTGTGTTCCATTTCCAGCCCTTTTGCTACTATCTGGAATGACTTCACGAAAGTTGTGAGACCTTTTCAGTTTACCCATCCGTAAAATTCAGATTAAGAATTCTGCTCTATTTATTTCAAGACAAATTCAATTCCTTTTCTGTTTATAGGCTATTAGCTTTCGATAGAGATGCAGAATGGACAATAATACTGTCTTCCTAAACTTAAATCTCAAAAAAAATTAACACTCTGGTGACTGTGCCTAAGGCTGTGTGATAAAATGTTCATGCCTTTCTGTACAGAGGATTATATTACTACAAAGGGAGGGAGTAAAGAAGTTATACTCCACATTTTCAATAAAAATATTTGCTTTATTTCCAGTATGCCTACCATCTATAGAAATGTAGTATTTTTAGGAGACCTATTGGTTTTGAGTCTGGATGCACCTATTGCAGCAGATACCTGACAAGAACATGTTTTACAGTATCAAAGCTGTATCTGGATGCATGTGTCTGTGTAGCTGTAGATACCAGTAAGCTCAAGAATTCACATGTCATGGTGTTCCTGTGATCTAAGTTCTCTTTGCCTCCACATGTGAATAGGAGAGAATTAGATATTAGGCTAAGAGAAACTCTGAGTCTGAACACCCTGATGCTTTCTGAAAATTTGCAGCTGGGTTCAAAACTGCTTTTTGGATTTGATTTTAGTCAAATTCAGTAACATTCCTGATGAGTTTGCCCTCTCTGCTGCAGCCCAGACATGTACTTTTATCTGTAAAAAAAAAACAAAACAACAAAAACCAAACCAACCCCAAACCTATTTATTGTGTATATATTTGTATATATTGTCCATTTCTTAGTTTTGTGTATAACCATGCTCTGTTTGTCAGCAGTTCTAAACTTGAGTATTGCTGAGAATACACCGGGGAAGCAGTGTGCCTGTGTGGAAGAGTTAAGAGTCTGTAACTCATCAGAGGAATCCCCATGTTTGCTGATGAGGTGTTATGTGTTTCCAGTATTGCATTGGTGAATGTGAACCTTTAATGGATTGGGTTTGTCACTCTGAGGCAGGATGTTTATTGAAAAAGAAATGATGTTGAATGTCCCCAGCAGCAGTACCTCAAGTGTTGCCTTCCTGAGAAGGTGAAAATGACAAGCAAAACTATTCCTTTCTGCTATCGGGTAACTGAACTGTAGCTGTAGCCTTTCACGGGAGAACAATCAAGTAGATAAGTTACTCAGGTGACTGCATTGGAATAGTGCTTTATACTGCTTTGCAGTCAGAGTAAGAACTATTTGCTTCATTTCCATAACAAAGAATCAAGGGGTTGCTGGTTTGGGGGGTTTTTTGGGGGTGTGTGTGGTTTTTTGTTTGTGTTTTTGTTTGTTTGGTTTGTGTTTTTTGGGTTTTTTTTTCTTCAGGAGTCTGCTTTTCTGCAAGTATCATCCTGTTGTTCTCAAGGGATTCAATGAGTGTTGTGAAGTTACTTTGTTTTCTGTATTAAATTCTCTTACATCTTTTTTATTATCTAAGTATCCAGCCACTATTTAGATACTGTACTATTGGTTTGTGTAGGACTGTCTGTTCTTCACCTGTACCTCTCTGTCTTGTTTTCTTCACATCTTCCATATTTTAAGTGCACCAGAATCTTCAAGGTGCTGAAAATTGTTGAAATTTTAGGCTTGGAGGGCTCTTTCCTCCCTCAAAAGTCTAAACCAAGCCAAAATGAAAAACTAAATTTAAATGAAGGACGTCTGCTCATTTCCCAGCCTGGGGGGAATTGACATCCTTTTATGTCTTGAAATACAGGGCTGTAAAAGAGTTCAGGTTCAATGGGGGGTAAAGAAAGGACAGATAGGAATAGATGGAATGGGATGAGGAAAGAAGGATTAGTATAATGTGTCAAATCTACATACAGTGGTTTTTTAGACAGTCCCCTATCCCTAAAAAAATAAGTAATTCTAAGAATTTGAGAACAAATCAATTTTAATTTCCCGGTTCTAAAAAGGTACTTAAATGCAATAGTTGTTCAAACCAGTTGCTCAGAAAGTTCAAGTCTGTCAGCTTTTTATAAACCTAGGCTTTGGGCTTTCACTGACCAGTCGTCTTCTGTAAGCCACAATTTGCCTACTTAAAATGTTGCATTCATATAGCGTTTCAAATAAATGTCTATTTCCCCAGTGTTATCTCTCCTGTGTGAAAACTGTGATTTATAAACACCATTCCAAGACTGAGAAAATCACGTGTTTTGACAGTTGCTCATGACTATTTTTATTGGAAGAAGAGCCTAACATTTGCTGCTTTTTATGACTGTAGCCTGAAAAAGCCTGCAAGGTCGCAACAATGTGCCTGTAAAAATAAGTATAGAAATAGTAAAAAAGTGCAGCTGTGGTGAGTAGATTCCCTTCTGACACCTGGTGGTTAACGGGGAAAACTACATGGGGAAATAATGGAGGAGGAAACAGACTGAAGAAAAGGAAGTATTGAAAATGATGAAACCCAGGGTTATCAAGAAGGGAGAAGAGATTAAGAAACCCTCACTATTCTGAAATTTAATTAATCGGTTCAGTTAAAATTTAATTATTTCCATTATGCTACAGGGTGTGGTGCATCTGAAGAGAGGTAGATTGCACTCAAGTTTTCCAGCTTTTGTTCTCTAATTACTTTTAAATTGTGTTAGCATTATTTTGCATGTTTCCACATACTGAGTTTAATATGTAAGACTTTTTATTTTTTTAAAGTACTGTACTGTCCAAAAGTGTCTGTATAGGTCATTTGTCATCAAAGCTTGTACTTTCTAGTTGAAGTTTTAAGATCATGGCAGAGAAGTTTCCTAAACTGCTTATGTAAAGGGTTAGGAATAACTCATCTATTTGAAATGTGAGTTATGGAGATTTCTGTGGAGGAGGCTTTCATATAATATTTTATTCAAAATTATTCAAGTAGGTAAGTTGGTTTATTATCAAAGAAAAAAGATAATTGTTGCATAGTATAGTTTTGAATACAAATAGAATAATACTGAATAATATTTGAGTGTGTATGCTGGCTCTTTGCAATAGTCCTGGAGAATGAAAATGGCCATTCAAAATACTGTGATCCACTGTAATCAGTATTCCCAAACTTATAGATCAGATCTTCAGGTCACCAGATTTACCATGAATGCTTGTACCTTTTCTCTTAGAAATGGTAATGGACCACAGTTCATTTTGCTTGATGTAATGACAGAGATCATACGTGAGCATGTATTGTGTATGTTTGTAAACTTTATTGCTGCTCTGTATTCAGATAATTTCTGTGTAATTATACAACTGAACAGACATTAAGCACTTGCATAAATTACATTTTTGTAATTTTGGTTGTCCAGAACTTCCAGATTTTATTTCATGTTTAGTTTTCTGTGCGTTAACAAAAACATACATGCTATAGTGTGTATTTTCTTTGCAAGAGTGAAGCATGCCATTTACTTTACTAATCATTAGTAATATCTTATATGCTTTGTTTCTACCACTTGGTGTCATGTCATACATACTGTTGTTTCACAGTCATATCTTTTTTGTTTTGTTTTGTTTTGTTTTTAAGTGCATGCTTTAGAAACAACTTAATCAGATTGTAGGGAATCTGTAAAAAGAGGCTAAGCTTTCTGATCTGCATTGCTCTCCTTGCCTTACAAAGTAACATGAAAAGACAATAATGACTGAGCACCATTATTATTTCTAACTGAAAATCTTGAGGAATTAATAAAGTTATTTAATCGTTCTACAGTGTGCAATATGCAATTCTGTATATATATATATTGACCGGAGACCTTTATAGAGATATTTGCAAGCTTGTTTTAATAGTATTATTACATGTGGCCTATGATTAATTAAGGAATGTACACATGGGGTTTTTTACATGGTAGAAATTTATTTATATACTTGCTATTTGATTTGATGGATTTAATTCTAGGAACACTTAATAAATTAAGCAATTCATAAAAAGTTGTTAATTTTTTGCAAGACAGAATTATATAAATGGAAGTAGAAAAAAATGTTGACTGAGGTATGTGTTTATAGTAATGAATAAAAAGCATGGAATCTGCCAGACTCCCTGATAGGGTATGTATTTAATGAATGTAAAAATACAACTCCCCTGTGTGAAGCTTAAATACAATCTTACTTATGCTTTTATCTCCAGCTCACCTAAAACTTTACAAGGAGGGACCACCAGGTGGGTGGAACAGTGTATTGTTGTCCGTCTGTGTCAAGTCTTTGGTTTCTTTTGTTAATGTAAGGGCAATATTTAAATTTCCTTGATGGAATAAGGAAAAGACACAGTCTGCAGTACCTACCACTGTTCAGGACTAAAAGTTTTAAGAAAGACTACAGAAGTTCTGTAATATAGATGAGGAAAAGTTTTCAGAAGTCTATTTTACATTGCTTCAGTTTCAGAGGTCACCATCCCACTAAAGTGAGTGGAAGTAACATAGGTTGATTTATTTGGCTTTCAGATCCATCCCACAATGCTGAGTGTGAAATTTAGCAAAGTTAAGATTTTAAGTCTGACTGAAAAATATCACAGTTGAGAATTGTGATGTTGTTCTCCCCCCTCCCCCGCCATCTGTAAGCAAACTCCAGGTAACTGTAACCCTTTTAAGAGATAATCTAATATGCCTAATGATTTGGATTGTTATAATCTGGCAATGTTTAATCTAAAAATTTTTGAAACACAGACTGTAGGTATAAAGAAAATGGAGCTTGCAAAGTTCTTTCTGAGTTGGTGGGCTATGGTCCTTCATTGTGAGGTGTATGTTATATAAAACTGAGGTAATAGCTGAAGTTAAGAAAAAACCCAAGGTAAAGTGAATTAAATAATGAGAAGTATTGTAGCAGCATACTTCCATTTGTTTGAAAAAGTTTTGCATGGGATCTGAAGCTTGTTTTACAAAAAATAAATTTGTCCTGTTTACAAGTTTAGTGCTAGCCAGTTTGGAAGGATTAAAGGAATAACAGCTTTTTACTTTTCCATACTCTTGATGTATCTGGACATACACTTGACCTTATCCAAAACAAGAGCACTTTTAACACTGCTAAAGAAACTGATAACACCATTAGCAATGAATTAGTAGAGATGCCTTTTGAAGGAAAAAATGTAGCTGTCCTTTAAGAAAGGAATGGATGATCCTAACCTGATTCATGGCAGTTTATTTCAGACATATCCCTTGCTGTGTCTTTCTGTACTTTCTTGCATAGTTTTGTATCCTACCAAGAGCAGGACATGCAGAGCCCTGGTCATTATTTGATTTCAAAAGAAGCTTAAGGAACTTATTCTGTAGAAACTTTCATGACTTGGAAACTCCTTTTAAGCAGCTCTTTCAAATTATTACATTATTATCAAATGTGTGTTAACTAACTGAAGCTGAATTGAAACTACTTTTATTTTACAAGAGGGTTTTTCTGATAGTATTCCTTTTTTTCTTTTTTTCTATAATGACTTGTCACTTCTACAGTTGCTTGCTGAAGTAACTGACATAACTGAATAAGGCATGTTTCAAAGCATTTATATTTTTTGTTGTATATGGAAATAAGATAGTGACAACTTCTGAAGGGTCCTTCTGTGACAGCTGAGACAGAAGGGATTTTTTGTGGTATTTTGGGTGAAGGCTGACGAGCTTCATTCTGGTCTCATGAAAGTAGTGAACCTGTCTACTTTTTATAAATCTGCTGCTTTGTTTGAGTTTATATAATCATAATGTATATCAAGTACTCTTAAATTTTTATCTGCCTTTTTTGCTAAAATACTTATTGGAATAAAAGCTTCCTACAGACACTCTCAAATGATGAAATACCAGCTCCCTAGTGATTAAAACACTCTTTTTGAATAACAAGCAGTGTTTTATGAGTCCTCCTTTTAGTGTCATGTATTGCCTCAGTATCTCTAGCCTGTCTTCTCTTTTATTTCTCTAAGTTAAGAAACAGTCATTATATTGTGTATGCATGATCATTATTTGTTTATTCATTAAGCTGTTTCCCGTTCTCACAATTTTCAAACAATTACAGTAGAGCAATCTGCTGAATTAAAACATTCTAAGGATTAAGATTTTGGGGGGTTTTGATCCTTTTTTTTTTTGTAATTGAGTTAAAAATACTGGATTTTGTTAGTGAATATTCATTGTTGTTATTTTACAAAACTTGCAATCAAACCTTATGACCAGGATAGACTCTTGATGAAGTATAACACTGAAGGACAAGTTAGTCCTTAATTCTACCATGAAACACCACTTAGATGATGATGTAGGTGGACATTGTTTTAGAAGAAATAAATCCAAAGTACTTTGAAGCCCTGTCCTTTTTTTCCTCTTTGAAGTTTCATAATGAGAGGCCTCTCATGTTTGTTACAGCTGCATGAATACGTGAATAAGACAGTGTTCAAACATTTCTGCATTAATTAAAGCAATTAATGTCTGCATTAATTAAAGCAACTTACACTGAAATTTATTAGAATTTCCTTGCACATACCATCAATGATCTTACGTTAGGAAAGTTGTCTATATAAACTGTTACTAAGTGGACTTCTGAAGAGTCTGGTCTGACAGATTCATCTCTTCATGACAGCTCAGTTGCTAGCATTTCCCGTTCCCCTCACTTGAACAGATGGATTTAAGGATGTCTGTATTGCTGTAGAGGTCCTAGAAGCACTTAGGGTTGAGAGTGACAGACCACCTACAGTTTACTGCAGCTTTCTTGGACTGGGTAAATGAGCAAGCTATTACATTTGTCCATCCCATAAAAATCTCATATATCTTTCAATGGAACAAACAAGTAAACAACTGCTTGTGAAACAGAAAAATAAAATCCTCTCACTCATCTCTCTCCTAAAAGGCTGGAGTTCTGAGTTGAAAGAATTCTGGCCTATGCAACTTCTTGACCACAGTCAACTGAGTTTACTGATCATACAGATGTACAGTTCAGATTTGGAGTTCTTGTGAATTTGTAACTAAAAAGATCAGAGAGGTAAGTAGTTTGGAATTCTGTTTGAAAGGAGCCAGCTCAAACTAAATCCTTCACTTAGTATCCTTAACACCTCAATATCTTAGCTCAGCTTTCTCTGTAGAAACCATAGACCCAAAGAGGCCACATAAGTTATGGGTGTTTTGCCTGATGACCATTTTTATCCTAGAAGGCTAAGGATAAATGCTAAAGCTGAAGAGTTGGGGCAGTCAATACTGGTGGACTCATTCACATTCAGGTATCAAGGGCCTAATAATACTAGAATATGCTGCTGCTTTAGATACTTGGGTTTTATGATTCTTAAGGGAAGATTTGAGCAGTCCTGTCTTACACGTTTTATTTGCAAGGTTGGCTTTGAGGGCCAAAATTGTGGAAAACACCATGCTTAAAAAAAATCAGTCCAAGTAATTGAATCCATCTTCCTTTGCTTCAGATTACTCTGTGATAAAGTTTAAAATTCACAGTTATTATATAACTATTAAAATGTACATGCTTTTTGTATAACTTAGAGAAAGGTTGATTGTCCTGAGGTATTGACGCACCTTTTTCCCCATATGTAAGTTTTGGTATCTGTCAACTTTCTGGATTCCAGGTACTTTTTAAATTGCTATTCAAACGTATGTGAATAAAACCTTCTGCTGTTGCAACTGAACATTCTTAAAGTAGTTTATTTGTATACTCTGCTCCAGCAGATGTGATGTATAAATGGTTGTAGGCATTTATGTATAACGTACCGTTTCATAATATGTGATACTCCTGTTGTTTTCACACAGTCAATGCTTGTGATTCTATAATGAATTCTGTTTCTGCCTTCTCAGAGCATTTTAAGCCCTTTGTTCACCTCTGGTCCATCTTAATTATTCACCCATTTTTAATTGTTTGGTTTTGCTTCTTTAGCTTTTCCCTTGTGCTTCCAGAATAATTCTCTTATCTGTTTACATACTATGTTTGCTGCAAAAACAGGACACAGAGTTGCTTCCTCCTTGCAGTGGGTATGTAGTTAAAACAGTCTCATTTTCTTCTTACCATCCATTGCTTTGTTGTGGATGTTAATTCCATGCTCTAACTGGAGCATTTCAAATATAGCACCTTATGATGAAAATATTATTAAAACCCCCTTTCATTTAGATCCAGGTTTCTTTTCCTAATACATATTTCCTAATATATATTCCTAATATACTGTTACCTTTTTAGCTAATATTATCTTTATATGATCCATATTGCCAAGGTGAAATCATGAAGCAGACTGATACCAAATCTGGAAGTTAGCTCAGGAAGAATGTTACCAGTTTTGCACTGTCTACACTGTTTCAGTGTTCAATGCTAACATGCTGCTTTTAAATCAGATAAAATACTAATTATAAATATTTTAACAGCATAATGCTGTTGTATGAATCTCCACATTTTGAATGTTGTAGGAAAATAGTTTTGTCAACTCAGAGAGTGTACAGTAGAACTGTAAAAGGTTCAGGGCAGGTTAGCAACTTTGATCAACAATATGGAACACATTCTTTATAGGAAAGCCTATGCGGACTAATATTCTTTCAACTGGAGAAGAATCAGTCAAGGGGGCATATGATGGAGATTCCTAAAACCTAAGAAACACTAGATCAGCAAATGATAATTATATGATCCTGCTCTGGCAGGGGGTTGGACTCGAAGATCTCCAAGGTCCCTTCCAACTCCTGACATCCTGTAATCCTGTGATAAGCAGTTGTTCACTGTTTCTTCCAGTACAGGAATTGGAGGCATCAAATGAACCTAACACGTGCAGATTCAAAATAATCAAAAGGGTCTTTACTTAATGTGCAATTAATTCTTTGCTGCAGAATGCTCTCTGCTTGCAGGAGTTTTAAAATCATCAATGCACATTCATGGAAGAGGAATCCACTTGAAAATTATTAAGTATGCAAACAACTTCTCTGGTTTAGAAAGGTTCTGAATTGCAAATCAAGTTGTTGGAAGAGTGTACTGGAAAAGTACTATTACCTTTTTGAGGTTTTAACTTCTCATATGTCACTTGCATTTGTGCTACTAAGACAGGATACAAGGCAAAATGGGCTTTTGGCTTGTCTCAATTGAGATATTATTTTTTTCACTGTGAAACTGAAACTATTTTTGTTTCACAGTAGCACCGCTCTGCTTTGTGGCAATTCTGTTTATCTCTTCAGGGGCCTGTAGAAATAGGAACAAAAATAAGACTTTGCATTGTGTCCCAAACCTCTGTACATTAAGAATATGTGACATGTAAAAGTAAGGTGTTTTCCTTAATTCACTGCACTTGAGAGTGTCTTTTGGAAACCAAATGAGTTTCTGCTAAGAACTTCAGCTCTTTTTTTTCCAGCACTGTGCTGCTTTAATGGTCTACAATGAGATTATCTTCTCAAACTAGGTATTTTCTTTTACTTACGTAGCTGTTTTTTCCCTTGTTACTCCTTAGTGCAGCTTTTCTGTAAACCCCCCAGATGTCTTCATTGGGTGATAACTGTTCCCCTGAAAACAATTTGGATACAACTCAGAACTTGGAAAAGTGATTTTATGTAGACCCCAGGTATCTCTTTGTCCTGCTTCAGTGAAAAGAGAGTATCTCTACAGTTTTATGTTGGTATAAGTTGTGCATTGGATGCAGGATACATATGGCAAGTCCCAGAGGCAAAAGGAATGAATATAAAGGATGAAAGTACAGAAAAGTGGTGATGGTAGGTGATGGAGGGGAGGGTCATTTTGTCATTGTTATTGTTCTCATGATAATGAAATCGAAGTAGAGTTTTGGTCTATTTGATAAATCCGTATGATTTAGATACCAGTCTCATCTATTGACTATTGGTAAAACATGGTAGTTAAATAAAAATGTAAATTTCATAGTTAGGAGATTATTTGGTTCTTTTATTTAGTTTTCACCAAGGCCTCTATTCAGTTTCCTGTGTACTTGGCCAATTTTCATGTTAGTTTAGAAAAAGTATTTTAATGAAACATTTTTCACTGAACTGGTATTTTAGAATATGTTGCTAACTACCAGCAGATATAACAAGTATATTTATTTCAGACTTTATAATGTGTATCCACTTCATCTAACTAACTTAGAAAATTATCCAGTTCTGTGAAAGGTTGCTTTAGCTGCAGTCGGTCATAGTTGTTGACTGAAGGAAGCATCAAGTTGCATAAGTTAAGAGTATGCCTGAATAGGCAACATTCTATCATTTTTTACATTTTTCTTGGGATGGAGTCCTCTCAGCACAAAAGAAAAATAAATTAGAAGTAGTATATATAAATTAAGAGATAAGCTGTTTGGAGCTGAATCTGTGCAGTGATGTTGTTTACTTTTTTTCTTGTTTGCCTTATGTAAAGGACCAACATTTAAAATTTTCTCACTGGTTAAATCCTAATTTGCTTGTTGTCATTTTTCCTGATAGGAGCACTTGCCAGCCAATTTGTATCTGATTTGTTTGTTTCAAAAGCCCTTCAAAGTAGTATCAGCGTTAAGGATGGCTAACTTACTTATGCCTTATGGTCAGTGTCTTCCTAGCAGGCTGTTTGGACACCAGGCAAGTCCAACAGGATGCTTTTACCATCAACTTTCTGTTATCCAGCATAATGAAAGACTTTGAAACATCAGCAAATACAACCCCCCTGACATTACACGAGCCTGAGGATGTGCTGGCATAGAATACAGTAGAGTCACCCTGTGACACAAGTTCAGCTTGGATCTATAAAATGTAAAGAGGAGGGAGATGGGCTCTTTCAGTGGTCCCCAGTGACAGGGCCAGTATGAGCACTCACTGAAGCACAGAAGGGTCCAGCTAAGCATCAGAAAACACTTCCTCACTGTGGGGGTGACTGAGCACTGTCTCAGGCTGCTGAGGGAGGAGGAGGATGGAGATGCATGGAAGCATTCAAAAGCTGGACATAGTCCTCGACAACCAGCTTGGGAGCAGGATAGGGGATTGGACTGGATGATCTCCAGAGGTCCCTTCCAACCTCAGCTCTTCTGAGGTTCTGTGATTAGAAGCTGTATTTCCATGTTGGTCTTGAAGGTCTTTAAGATACTGCAGCACCAGGAAGTGGGAGGTCACACAGTTTAGTCACAACCTGTGTCTCAGCTGACTTTGAGAACTATCCACCTATGTTCATGTGACTTAACTAACAAGGCTGGATGAGCTACAGTGATTACGTGAGAATCAGGCTGGCTACACACAGAGCCATATCAGATTTCTTAAACTCTGGCATAGTTACTTAGTAACTTGGACAAAGCACTCATTAATAATTTAGAGTTTACAGTATGTCTGGATTGTTTCTGTAGTCTAAATGAATCTGGTTTTTGAGTTAAATGTAATTTTAGAACTCTATAAGCCTGACCTATATTTCATTAGCAGTACAGTTCCATTAACATGTCATTATTGTTTACTTTGGTGTTCTGATTTTACCATTCTAAGCAAGATCCTAACACCACTGCATAATTAAATTTTACTATTCTGTTGCCAGTATTTTCAGAGACTGATTTTTGGAATTACATGGATGCGATTATTCTTGCTAGTAACATTCTTCAGTGTTTTAAAGGTTCAGATAGACATCTCTGTGTGCAGGACTTTTTTGAGGGGATGTTAACTATCCATGTAGAATTATCCCAAATTAAGGTGACTTTAAAAAAAAAAAAGGTATGGATACAAGTTCCGTTATATAAAACTATAACTGTGATGAGTTCTTTTTATTTTACTATAATACATTACACACGAAAATAAATGTTTGTTTGACAAGAATTGAAATGGTATTTTGCCAAGTGTCAGCTTCTATCCAATAGATAGTTTCTTCTGGTTAAAAAAGAAATATAATGGTAGAACAAAACAAAGGAAGCTTATGCTGTAGAATGTCAGTATATTGCATAGTAAACAATATATTAAATATATGACAGTGTATCAGTTTATGATACAGTTTCTTTTATGCAGTAGCAGTGTTTTAGGTAATGAATTAGTTTTATTAATACTCATAATCTAGTGCTTTCTAAGAATATTTTTAAGGGAAAAATAAACCAGAAAAGAACTGCTACTCTATCTTAACCTCTGCTTTAAAACAAAGATTAAACAAAGCAATCTCTAGAATTTATTTTGGAGCTTTCAGCTAGGAGAAGTAATGAAAACCACATGCCAACTTAAATGATGTCTTGCAAAGAGTCTGTCAGAAAAAATGACATATCTTTTAATTTTTTAAAAATTCTTTAGTTTTTTTTATGCTGTGTTAGGTTTCATCTGTAGGAGTTCTTCCGTCATTCTTTGGCTGCACAAACATTTGTGCCAAGATAAGAAAACAGGCAACAGGGATTTGGAATGGGTCGAACTGGTGAAAACTACTTTTGGTGCCAGTGCACGTCTGTGTCAACACATGTGAACTATGACTCTTGCCCAAATTCCAGAGAATGTTAAGCGTTGGGCAATCCCACATAGAAAGTAGGTCTTTTGTTAAGATAGATCTGTATCCTTCTGTCAGTCAAACTAAGAACTGGTTGTTAGCAGCATTTTCAAAGCCTGTTGTTTGCTTTGGTTATCATGTGACCTTAAAGAGCTAAACATCAGGGTGTTCATAAAGGTTCATGCCCTTTAAACTGAGTGCTTAGCCAGCTGAGGTGCCAGAAGGGTTGCAACCTTTTCGGGTGACTTGAGGCAGCTGTTTCATTAAGTCTTATTTAGGTGAATGGATAAGCAGAGCCTGTGTCCAGAAGGAATATCAACAAGTCAAAGGAATTAAGAGCAGAAGATCTAGAAGCCCATACACCTAACCAGTTGTGATTCTAGTAGAGCAATCAGGCAATTTTCCCGTGCTGGAATGCTCTGAGTATGGAGCTGTTAGAGAGGAAGGAGGAGATACTAGTGGGAATCACACAAGTTGTTTTTTTTATTTTGTGTCTTGTAAAATATCAATCCCTTTTCCTTGTGATTCTGTGTATCTTTTCAGCTGCTAGCATATAGCTTCACCTGCATTTGAAAAATATAGTTTTGCATTAAAAGCTTCTGTGTCATGCAGATTTTGAGGTGATGACCAGGTTATCTTTCCTTTCCTCTTTCTTCCATGTACTTTCAAGAGGAAAAAAAGAAAAGAAAAAAAAGAAAAGGGGACAAAGAAACCTCACAAGACAACAGCAACAAAAAAACCCCACCCCAACACCTAAGCACAGGAATATTTTACAGATGATGGTTTGGTTCATGTTTTAATGTTCTTATAGTGTTTTATTAGTTCTCCTGTTCCAGGGACCAAACAAACCCCTTAGTGTTTGGAAAATAGTCTTTGGACTATTTTCAATCCTTGTTTAAATAAGAATTTTTTTTTTTTTTTTTCAGTTGAGGAAGCAGAATCCAAGACAGGGAACTAGAAATACCCTTTTGGATGAATCATGATTTGGAAGCAGATAGAAGTGGGGCTTCAGAGGTCTAAGAATGAACTCCAGTTACCTGTTTAGGAGGGCTGTAGCTTCTGGGCCAGTGTCTTACAGAAGACAGATTTCTCACATGACACAGCTGTAATGAAAGGTCTCTTCTTGTATGGCCAAATGTAGCCATGGTATTGCTTGAGGGAAACTACAGTATGGACCCATCTAGAGGTCCATTTGGTAAATTTACACCTTAACATTATAGCGATCACTAAACCTGTATATTCAATGCCCATCATCCTCATTTTTTCATTGCTGATTTAAATTTCGTTGGCTTTAAGTTTCATGCTTTTAATTTTATTGTATCTTTGGATTTTGTTGCATTCTTGCTAAATGGAAGGGCTATTTGGTACCCTTTGAAGGTACTTAAACCCTGTAATTAATCTTTGACAGATAGAATTAAGACCAAGATTTCTTTCTTGCTCTTGGGTACTTTTCCAGAACTTCATTTTCATTTGCAATTGCTCTTTTATCCATTTTGCCTGTGTATAGTGATTGTATATTTACAGTTCCATTTAAATAATTGTATTTAAAACAAGGTTTTGTTACATTTCAGGTGTGTGCATGAATGTCTATGTCATAATACCAGCTCTGCATTTATTTGCAAAGCTAAGCAAAACCAAAGTTTTTTGTTATTTCAGTCTGATGCATCTTTTCCTGATTTTACCCTCACAGCATGGATGACCTCTTTCCTTTATCCTCTGCTCTCAGAAACACCATGGAAAATCTGGTCAAGTAGTCTTAGAAAACAATCCTAATTACTGTGTTCAGATTTTCTTTTCCTTCACCATTGTTAAAGGTCTTTTATTTGAAAGCCTACATCTGCATTTGGACCCACCGGTGTTAAATGAAATATACTATGCTGAAGATGATGCATTTTCAGTCTCTAATGGAATGTACTTTTTTATTTTTACAGAGTACCAAGCTGCCATTTTGCATTTAAAGAGGGAACACAAAGAAGAAATTGAAACATTAAAGGTATACTTTGATCTTTTTACTTTTCTTTCCCTAACTAGTGCATTCTACAGATTTAAGTTGTGCAAACATGTACTTTCCATCAAATGTTAAGAATTTGTTTCTCAGTTGACTGCCAACTCATTTAAAAATTAATCTAGTTAAAATCCATATATACACTTATATATGATGGCAAAAAGTAGTTTTACATGTTTCCCGTTTGTAGTTTTGCTTACTGTTGTACTCTTAAATTCTTCCTTGTGACTCAGCAGTGCCGTACTTATACATTTACTTATGTTAAGGCACTGGCATTTCACTATTCTTTCTCAATGAAACATACTTCTGTAGAAGGAGTTTGCTGTAACTTTAGGCTGAAAAATAAGCATGGTAATTTCATTTGTGAGACTTTGAAATTTTGTATTGAACATTCTTTATTGATGTCTGGTTTTGTAAGTGTAAACCAACTGTCTAATTGTCAGAAATAACAAAGATTAACATTAGAGCTCGCTTTTCCTTGGCATGACTGACTGATAAGCAAAGTGGTTTTTATCACAAAAGCTGGAATTCAAATGGCAGCATAACTTGAAGTGAATGTGTTGAACAGTCCTAGTTTAAAGAAAAGTTAACAGCGTCTTCCTTTTCTTATGGGTTGCAACATATTCTTAGGCATAGCTGCACTGTGTTCTAATGTGTGTCTGTGTGCTAAATCCTTAGTATACAAGTCATCAAGTACAAAAGAGTCCATATTTTCTGTGTCAACATTAATGCAAATAGAATGGAAAAACCTGAATTTGCTAACAGAGGGAGTCTCATAATGCAGTGTTTTGATACATTGACTGTGTCATTAGGCAGATCATGTGTAGTAATCATCAGCCAAGTACAATATTTGTACAACACAAAGTATTTATGTCTTTTGCATCTTCACAAAGGCCAGGACGTAATGGATGTAAAACCTGTGAAGCCGAGAAAGCTCAGTGAGATCTTAGAGTAGAGAGGGTTGGAATGATAGTGGCAGCCTGTGTAGTGGACAGGACAGGCAGCGTTCTCTGGTGTGCGGTGCATCTGTTAAAAATTCAGGGCAGGAAAATGCAAGGTAGCACTAAAGTAAATACAACAGTAATGTACAATTAATAATAAATAATAACTCTTACAATCAGTAGTGTAACTCTCCCACACAAGAACAGTAGCTGGATTCAAGGGGGACATATTCATTTGGAGAGAGCATTTCAGAGAGTACAGTCTCAGTGAGAGCAAAAATTGTTTCTGCTTCACAAGGAATCCTGGAAACAGTAGAGGCAGAGGACACACAGGTACTGGCAGGTGACACAGGTATTGCAGGCATCCATGAAAAATTGCACATCTCTTCATTTTCATCTTTCATTAAAAGAATGTTCATCTTACACATTTTGCTTTCCATAAGAGTACATCTGAATGACATTGGAGGAGAAGTACATTCATTTTTTTGCGGTTCATAACTTTCAGTGATATAAACATTCTCTTTTAAATGAGATTGACCTGCTGGAAAGCAGCTCCACAGAGAAGGACTTTGGAGTCCCAGTGTGGCCAAGAAGGCCAATGGTATCATGGCATGCATTAAGAAGAGTGTGTCCAGCAGATTGAGGGAATTTCTCCTCTCCTATTCTGTTAATGAGGCCAAATCTGGAGTATTTTGTCCAGTTTTGGCCTCCCTAGTTCAAGAGAGACAGGGAACTACTGGAGAGAGTCTAAGGAGAGCTACGAGGATAATTAAGGGAAAGGAACATCTCTATGATGAGGAAATGCTGAGAGACCTGGGGCTGTTTAGTCTGGAGAAGAGAAGGCTGAGAGGGGATCTTGTTAATGTTTGTAAGTATCTGGAGGGTGGGTGTCAAGAAGATGGGGCCAATCTCTTTTCAGTGGTGCTCAGCAACAGGACAAGGGGCAATGAGCAACAAGCTGGAACGCAGGAAGTTCCACATCAACAACAGGAAAAACTTTATAGTGAGGGTGACAGAACACTGGAACAGGCTACCCAGAGGGGTGGTGGAGTCTCTTCTGTAGGCATTCAAAACCTGCCTGGATGCATTCCTGTGCAGCCTGCCCTAGGTGAACCTGCTTTAGCCAGGGGTTTGGACTAGATGATCTCCAGAGGGTCCCTTCCAACCCCTACCATTCTGTGATTATTATTTTTTGAGTTTTACTCAGATATCACGTCTTAATGATTTAATTGTGTTTATATGTAATCTTGTTTAGTTGTAAGGAAATTGTGAGTGGGTTTTTTGCAGAGAAGTGAAATTGTGGTGTAACTTTCAGCACTATAAAGTCTCACCATTTTGTATGTGAAAATATAGTTAGGAATTGAGCTAAAATGCAAATATTTGCTGTCCATGATTAGTAGAAGACATGTACTCTTAGCAGCAGTATCATACAGAACATGTTTTTTTATGTTGCGTGTATTTGGTGATTATTTTCCTGTTTGGTACTCTTTTATCTTACACTCTGTAGTTCCAAAGGCAAATCAGAAAAGGTGATATGAATGTTTTGTAAGTCCTTTTAAGTAACAGCAGTGAAGTGTAAGGTCTATGTCATAAAGATCAGAAAAATAATTGATTCAGAAAAAAAAAATGCTTATTCTATGCAAGACATAATTCAAATAAGATTTTTGGGTTTCAATTTAGAATTACTCATAAATTACTGGAGACCTTGCACAGAGTTCTGTTTCCAAGTTTTGAAAGACTGATGATACCTGAGATACAACGTGATTTTTTGTTTTTAATTTTACAATATTGAAGAACATTAAAACTTCCTATACCAAAGGTCATTTGAAGCAATTATCCTGTCTCCAGCAGTGACCAGCAGTGGTCCTTAGAAAACACATATATGAAATACAGAGTGTAAGGGTAATGCCTTCTTCCTCTGTGGTGCTTTTTTGTTTGGTTTTTTTTGGTTGTTTGGTTGGGGTTTTTTTGTAAGTCTAAGTGTCTTCATTGTCTCTTCCTTGTTACTTCTACTACTACTGCCTCCATGCTCCTTCCTTGACAGTGTGCTGCTTGATCAGCCCAGCCTGGTGTAAAGCACCAGGTTCATAAAAGATGCATAGTGACTAAATTACTGAGAAATGTTGCCCTAGGATACCATTTCCAGCTTTTGTGTTTTAAGGGTTTCCTGAAACAGAGTCTGCACACAAGTTGTGGTATATAGTACTGATCAATAAATTAATATCTCATGGTTCCATGACTTCTAAGTAGTATTCCTGGGTTTTTTTTCTGTATGACATTGACAATTCATTTCTTGTACTAGAATGTGACCCCTCCTGGATGCATCCTTTTTGTTTGTACAGTTGTTTTGGAGTTCTTTTAATTTTTTTTTTTTCTGGAACATGTAGAATGCCATGTAAAAATTTCTAGATAGTCCCAGAGTAAAGATCACTTAGTCTGAAAATATTTAATTCCTGTTTTCTTAATATGTCCTATATCCAAAGAAGTTCAACACTAAGTTACTAATTTTGTGAAAAGGATGTCAAATCTTACTGCAGCATGCTGTTTCTTACAGTGGGTGGAATCTGAGGCAGATGTTGCTACATGGTCCTGCTGCTTTGGTAAAGCAGAAATTGTTGGTTCTAAGTTTTCAGAGTTTTCTAAATGAAGGGATCTCATTTAAAACTTTTTTTCCCTTTTTTTAATAGCATGTTGAAGAGGTTCTTTCTCCTGTATCCCTGATGTTCAAACATTTTAAAGAACAATTTTTTTTTGTGTAAATCTCTGTTGTTAGCCATTATTATTTTGTCTTTAATTTAAAAGGAATTTTTCCTGGTTTTTTGATTCATTTAAAAATTAGTGCTTTTCCCTGAAGTCTGTAGTATTTATTTATAACAGCAAAGGGACGTGATTTTTGTTCATTCTTTATGTTCTGAGCATTTGCACTGGTAAAAATGGAATGCATTAGAGAAGACCAGATATTGTCTGTATATACTCTTTCTTGTGGCTTTTAATTATTTAAAGAAGGGAAAACAATTATTTTAAGATAAAAAATATTAATTACTATATACTGCTGTATATATAGTATATATATGTATATAGTAGGAACTTTACATTATAAAATTTCATGTGGGAGTGTATGGAGAAGTCAAATGGTGTCATGATTTAATATTAAAACTTGTGGCATTTTATTCTTTAAGGTTATAACAAAAAAAATAGGATAGTGGATATCCCTGCTATTGAAAGTGCTGGAATTAAATTTGATTGTACTATGCACTGAAGGATCTTTCAGAACGAGCACTTGCAGACTGCCCCAAATCCCATGTATTGTTTTTATGAAGAAGGTTGATCATCATACTTTCTGGAAAAGATTAGGGGTGAGACCCTTATTCTTTGTTATTCCTAAAATCCCTAGAAAGAAATCCTCAGATCCTAGAAAAAGGAGCCCTGGAAAGTATGTGTAGAGGAAAGTTCTCAAAAATTATTAAACTGTTCTCTGAAGGTGAAAGCAAGCAAAGTTGTCTAGAATCTGTCCCTTGAAACCTGCATATAGTGGCATCTAAGTGAGAGATCTGTTTAGCAATGTAAAGTGTCCTATACTTCTGTTCTGTTTCTTTTGGAAGTTTGTTTTTCACTTAACTATGTGAATGAAATTGCTAAGGGGTTTTTATTCTTTAAGATTTGTTATTGCTGTCTTCATTTCCTATAAACTTCATATGTACGCAGAGTACAACAGCTTTACTTGTACCACCAGTTTGAAAGGGTTGGTGCTGGTCTGTAGACAGTTGAAGTTGCAGCAGATGTAGCCATCTTGAAGGATGTAAAACTATCACTGGCTAGAGAGGGTGAATGACAGTATTGTGTTTATTTACGTCACCATCTTTGTTATCACAGTAATTTTGTTCCTTGTTTGATGTCACATGAAATCAGTTCTAGTCATGTAGCATGCATATTAAATTAAGATTACAAATATTTATTACACAAATCAATTATTGATGAATCTGCACCATATTGCATAATAATAAGATTAATTCATAACACCTTTTATTTGGTTTGTTAATGTACATAATTCATCTGAATCAGCCACATGAAAATAGTCCTTAGGGTAATAGAGATACTTAGTTTTTATCATTTACTTATTATTACTAGCTGTTGTGTTCCAAGCATTTCTTTAATTTTTCACCTGTTATTTACAAAAGAAATGAATGATTTTTTTTTAAGACATCAAATTTATTTCTGTTCTCCACTGTTGATTTTTTTTTTTTTTTTACTTTTTCTGCTCCTGCCACTAGATGTCAGCTAAGTGTTTCAGAAGTTCCTAAACCATGTCACAGCTTCTCTGTCATACTTCCTTCTGAACTGTGAGTGTGTGTGGTAGTAACATCCTGCTCACTATGTGTGAACCTGGTGCAATGTTAGTTTTAGGTCAGACATTAGCTTGCACATTATGGAACTAGAATCAAAGTTGCTCAATAGATAATTAGTAGCTGTTAGCACCTCAATGGTATTTTCCCTACAGAACTAAATCTACACTATTTAATAAGCAACTAAGTAGATGACAGCAACTTAACATTAAATCAAAATATTATAAATTAACTATTGACTTCTGACAGGAAGGAATTAACTTGAAGGTAATATTCTGATGGCAGTACTTAATAGTTAATTCAGCACATAGCTGTACAAGGGTGCAGTATACTTTTATTTTATTTTTTACATGAATTCATTTGATAAAATGAGTTCAAGTTTTTTTCCTAATTTCTCCTTCTTCCCTTTATCACAAGGGCATCAAATATCCCTTCATCTTCATCTGGAAGTCTAGTACTCCATTTGGAAGACAGAATCAAAGTCCTAAGCTGTCCTTTAATTCTGTACCCTATGCATGGATCTTTCTCTCTGTTACAGGTTATTAGGCTTCTACCAACTCACTACATCTTTTACATGTTCTCAGACAGAGAATAATAGTGTCTTCAGCCATTAATCATGGGTTTCAAAAATATTAGAATATATTATGTGATGG
>JANHGN010003686.1:0-35216 GCA_024605025.1 Megaceryle maxima | reverse complement strand
ACACCACAAAAACAAACAAACAAAAAAACCACCAAAAAACCAAACCAAACCACACACACACACAAAATCCCAAACCACCCCAAACAAACAAACAAACAAAAACCCACAAAAAAACCCCACCAAACAATGGATTTATGCATAGGAAGATGTCTCTAAAATGATAAATTCACCATGGGTTTATTACTCTTTGTGAGTCTTGCAAAGTGAGCTACTGAACATGGGACTATTTATATTACTCAGCCTTGCAAAAAACAAGGGCATGTGAGCAATGCATTGAGACTGTGCATAGAACCAGCTGAATTCATTCACCCAATACATTCATTTCAGAAGGCCATGCCATTTTTATTGCCCAGTTACTGCATTAGCTTTCCATAATGCAAATGGAACTGAATGTGTCAAGGAACACAATAGTATTTTAACATACAGTTAGAAGATCTGGATTAATAATAGGCTCCTATCCCAAGGCAGATTTACTCTGTTTAATTTTGTCTGTTGCAAAGGAGAGGTTACATCTAGATACATTATTAAACAGATGAAGCAACTTTTTATACAGCATGCAACATCAGTTCCTGGGAGATTTGTCATCCTGCATAGACAAACTGCATGACAGCTCCTGGCGTAGCCTTATTAGCTAGATGTGGGCTTTTTTTTTTTTTTTTTTTTCATAATAGTAGATCAGAAGAGGAAGACTGTTTACAACCATTCCAAAACCAATCACTTTTTTTTTTTTTTTCTTTCCTCAGATGTTTTCTTTGTGTTTTTCAAGGGGGTGAGAAAAGGGATGAAGGAGGAAAGACAAGAGATGAGAAGGGAGGGAGCAAACTTGACAACAGCCCTGTGGTTCAACTGGGCTCACCTCCCCCCTGGAAGCAACGGGGCTCAGATTTTCCCCCTCCACCCCAACTGTACCTGGATTACGGACTGGATACGCACATTCCACACAGGAGCATCACTTACTAAGATCTTACACCTGACTTGAAGCAGAGAAGATGAATAAAAATTAGGTCTTTTCTGTGCCATAACATTGAATTAATATGTCCAGGTAGCTAAATCAAACTTTGTGGCAGAAAGTAGGGAGCTTCCACCAGGCCAAAGTCCTAGAAGCTGGAAGCAGAGGAAGGATCTTTGTCACCAGATGTGCTAAGACTACCTAGGTAATGAGCTCCGTAATGCACAGCTTTGGTGTATGGTGCTCTCAAGTGCACAGCACAGTAGTAGATAGAGTAATTTTGGGGAAGAAAGGTATAAAGCCTTTCAATGTATTTGTTCCCCAGATAACAGCAGTTAGTTTGCTGAGCTTGATCTTTCCCATGGCAGAGTTCACTTTTATCTGTTTTTGAAGCTGCTCTGTAAGCTCTTAGGGGTCAAATTTGCTGCCTACAAGCAGGACTATTTTGTCTGAGCACACAAGGTATTTCCCACTTTCACACTGACACTCTGGCAATCTTAGAGAGACAGCTTTAGTCCAGCCTGCCCTCCTCTTCTTATCTATTCCAAGCTTATTAATTATTCCTCAGCAGACAGACAGGAGATATTCTATATTTCTGTGAATTTCCACAAAGCTGAAAGATGAACACTAACGGTGGTTTATAAAATTCATGTCAGATTGTTGTTATGTTTTATTTGTCAGAGTTGCTTAGCTTGTGACATCCACAGGGCTCAGAATATATTGCAGTCTTCCCTGGGAGTGCAAGACAGTTTGCCAAAATAGAGAGCCTATTGTCTCTCCTGCCTGCAGAGCCAACTTCTCTCTGATGCTGAGGGAGATGAAGACACATATCAAAGGTGTGAAGTGATGCCCTACAAATATACAAAGCCTGGGGTCAAAGATAAAAAAAGCATGAGAAGGCAGCAAGTTGTAAATAAACAAACACTATCAGCCTTGACTCTCAGCATACACTGACCTGTGTACTTCAGCCTGTGAGAAAGAGTAAGAAAAAAGCAAAGACAACTTGGCATTGAAGCTACTACACTGTTTCATAAAACATATACGTGGGTATATGCATATAAAGTATGCACTGATATACAGCAAAAACACCTACCACTACAACCAGGCAATTTGGAAACATATTCTGCTTTTTGTGACTCCTTACAAGAGTATATATATATTTTTTTAACAATAAAAATACATGGTTTTGATGGCATTAACATATCAATACTTATGCTATTGAGGGTAGGGGCCTGAAAATGAGAGCTGCAGTAGCAGTTGTCAGGGAAGCATTCCCTAAGAACTAAGGTAGCTTGTCCAACCTTGTGGTTGAAAATAGGAAGAGGCATAGTTCCTTCTTGTCACAGTGTATTCCAAAGTTATGACTTCATTATATTTTGTGTCTTTTTTCCCATAAGCCAATTAAATCAGACACAAAACACAAAAGTCCTTTTGCTTCTGACTCATTTTGTTACGCTGCTGTTAGCAGGTAGTTTACAACAGTGTCACTGGTCCTTACTTCTGCTCCATGCAGCCTACATTATTCATGGGCTGTGTCTTACTCATTAATGGAAGACCATTTGAAGTTTAGAGTGGCTTAGCTTCTCTCTGGACTTCTAATCATCCAAAAAGGGAAAAATGCTATGGAGCCTTTAAGTGTTCCTCTCCTCCTGAAAAATGAGGGGGAGCATAGGATACACAGAAGGCCCACCAAACTCTGGTTGCTATAAAATGGAAAATTTCATTTCTTCAGTCCTCGGGGACAAACTGCAAGGAGTAAATCCCATGACAGTATCCATTTAATGGTGTGTATTTCAAAAGCTGCAAGACCGAAATAAGAGAGAGAGAGAGGCACTTGGGTGTGAGAGCGACATGAATGTGGAGAAATGGGAAGGACTTGGTAGCATAAAATTAAATGACAGAAAAGTCTGATATTAACTGCTCTGCAGTAGAGCTATTCAGTTGTATTTCAAAGTCATAAACTCAGAATGGAACGGCCTGTAGGGAAAATAAGACTGGATAGCAACTTACTGCATAGATGTCAAGACTGCATAGACAAACTTTAGGCAAGATTTGTTTATTTTGTGTGTGGATGGATGTTTTACAGGGACAGGCAGAAGTCTGCGTAAAGATGGGCCCATAAGATGGATCTCTCAACTTTTTAGGTGAGCAGTTTTCCATCATGTGGTGAGTCTCCTCAGGGGACATTTCAGGCTTACATGTGTAACCACAACCACTATCTGTTGTTGCCCTGAGACTGAGAAGGTGGGAATGGATAAGAGTTGGGGCTGGAGAGCCCTGTGAAGAGCTGGGGGGTTCTTCTCAGCAGCTGCTGGAGCCAGCCTTGGAAGCAGGATTTGAGACAGCAAGAGCAGCTTCTGGAATGGACAGTGCTGTTATCCTCGCCCATGCCCCAGACCTGCTCCCCACCCCTCAAGAGAAGCACCAGATGTTTTGGCTTTCCAGTGCTACAGCAAACTAAAGTAACAGTCCCAGTCCTCCTACTTTGCTGCCATTGCAGGGAAGCACTGCAGAGAACTGTCTTCTTATCTATATCCTGAAATTTAGTTGCAAGGTTACTAAGATAGAAGGAAATAATTTACAGGTAGGCAAAAAGAAGCAGTAAAAAATATGGGAATACATCTTCTTTTCATCTCTAAATTTTAAGAACTAGCTTGGCCAGAAGGACCAGTCATTTGTAACGTTGAAGGAATGACACTGTAAGGCTGAAAGGATTTAGAAATGGAGATGTGGGGGGAAGGAGAGAAATACATTACTCCAGAGATATTAACTATAAGCAAGAATGATTTTTTTGGTTATTCTAGTCAGAGAGTGTCTCTCTGCCAAATCTAGCACAAGAAATTCTGGTAATTAATCCACAGAGACACTTATGCATCTAATCAGACATGAAATACCTGTATTCTTGGCACAGGTACTGTTTCCTTGTCACTTAAGACTGGTCTAAATTGGCATCTAGCTGAAGCTAGCACCTGCACTGAACACGTGAACTTTAGCTTGTCAGTAAACTACTGCAGATTTTTTCTGATAGGAGAAGCAGAGAGGAAGATATAGGAAAGCTCTGGGAGATGCTGAAACCTTTGACCCAACTGGTAAAAGCAGACAGCATTACAGATTGTATTTGACCCTCCTTCCCCAGAAACAATTGCCGAGTCCCAGCTCCGATCACATAGTTCTCATGCCATCTCACTGCCTGATAGAAAGAAAAGCTGATTTGAGCTCTGGTTATGAAGATGATCACTACCCTGCAGTCAGGAGTGTGCTGGCAGCACCGAAACTATATTAATGTGAGTGGGAAATTGTCCTTCGTTTACACATTTTGCTATGGGGGGACACACAGCAGACCCAGGAATGTCATCTGTTCCCTCCAGCAGTCTCTTTAAAACTAGTTCATCCTTTTTCATCATGTTGAGGAAAGATGCAAGGACAACAGGTGGGATTCATCACACCTTGCTTGAACAGCTTACCTGTGTTAAGTTAGGGATAGAGCTGTTGTAGGCATCTTGTAGAGTCAAGGAAAAAGGGAAACTCTGTCCATCTCTCTCCAGTGGAGATGCATTACTTATTTTTGTTGACTAAAGGGAAGCTTAAGATATTTATGCTTCCAACCTAGGGACTTTTGTCAGGTGCCTGAGGTTAAAGTGGGTAAAAACGTGTCTACAAGGGCTGGGAAAAATGCTGTGATTTGTGTATCCTTCCTAAACCTCGAGGAAAGTTTTAGGTTATTGGCTCTGCTCTGTAGTGACTGCATGTTTAAGTACTGGAAGATAATATTCTTTAAGCAAAAGTTTCATTGTTCAGCAGTTGGTGGGGATTAGAAGGCGGCAACCAAGGGTGACTGGCAGGACTTTGAATGTAGACCACTACATCCAGTGACCTCTTTGTTTTAACTGTGCTGACTAATATCGACATAGTGATCGACCACTGGAGATTTGTTTAGGGAGTAAATGAGACTCCTGAGTAGTGATTTTGTCCAGTGACCTCAAATAAATATTGAAACTAAGATTTTTTTTTCAGTGTGATGTGTTAAATAGTACCTTCCCATGATTCAGTATCAATAACACATTCTGTCAAAGTGGAATTGTACCACAAAGAGCACACTGGACACAGCCAAATAATTTCAATTTATAGCAGTCTGAAAATTCTTTGTACTTTGTAAGATACTAAAAATAAACCGGAAAAAAACCCCGAGGTATCTCCATATAAACTTAACACACAGTTGAGAATAGACTATTGTTGCAAGGCATATTTAATACTGTCACTAGCAATGGTTTTATTTGACTCAAGAGCTAGAAGTTGGTGAATAGAAAAAAAAAAAAAGAAAAAAGTATATGATATTCCCATGAATAAATTTAATTTCACTGGAATTTAGGATCCTTTCATCAGCTACCCAGAATCATCTAATAAACAGGGTTTTTTTACAGCAAAAATATCACTGATGCTATCATCACAAGTATTAGTCCAGTATTAACACCTAAAATGTCTGACATTGTGAACAAAATTTATTATTTTCACATAAAAAAGAACTATCTCTAGAGATTAGTGGAAGCAGTAAAAAGATTTATCATAAAAGATTTCTCAAAAAGCGTAGGTTATCCAGTCTGAGAAACAAAAGCTTCCAAGTCACCTTGATGCTTGATTGCATGGTGTGAATTATGTGATAAAAATCACCAGCGTGTCCAAAACAACAACTTAGTCTCAACAAGCCATAAAAGGATGTGTATTGCTGATTGATTGTCAATTCTTGTCTCCACAGGAAAGCATTCATCAAGCGGGAGGGCCAGATGAGGGGTTCAGATTAGACACTGTGTGAAAACCACTGCTCTCATGAATTAGGGAAAGTGAACCTCTGGACTTCTGTAATAGGTTTTTAAAACAGAGGTGACATGGTCTTACAATATAAAGCTTCTTGTAGTCACAAAAAAGTGCTTTTCTTTCTTGAAAGCAGACAGATTTTCAGGCAGAAGCTGCAGTATTACCAAGTGATTTACATATAAATGAATCCATATTAGACCATATGAATCATTCACTCCTTCAGGGGAATGATCACCATCCAGTTGGTCTGATCATATAAACCAAGTGAATATATAATGTTAATCGTGGTACACACTCCCTGCATATCCATCATAACCATGAGTTTTAAATCATTAGGCAGACACTCCTGTTAATGGGCCTTGTGTTACAGTTCTACCAGAGGTGGGCCTAAGTAACAAAGTCAGGTGCTGCAGTTCAAATTTCCAATTATTTGGCAAGATCAAAAGTGATACTTAAATGTGTGATGTTGCTCCAGACTGTGCAAACACAGTCTGATGCACAGGAACGCTAGGAAAAGTGTGGAGCTTGCTGGCCTCCATTACAAACTCTGGGTCAAAGCAGCAACGCTGAACACCCTTTTCACACATCAGCCAATCTTCACCACTTCCAGCTTCTGCTTCAGCAATGACTGTTGATGGTGGGGTGACAGAGCCCTGGAACAGGCTGCCCAGAGATGTTGTGGAGTCTCCTTCTCTGGAGACTTTATAAACCTGCCTGGATGTGTTATTGTGCAACCTTCCCTAGGTAAACCTGCTTTAGCAGGGTGGTTAGATGACATGATCCCAAGGAGTCCCTTCCAGCCCCTACCATTATGTGATTCTGTGACTGACTAATTTCTGCTAAAGAAACTGTTCAGTTCCCACCTTGGCACCAGAAATTTAATTTTCCTGGCATAAATTTCTTTCTCTGAAGTGGACCTGCTCAGGTTAAAGAGTGAAGGTGTTTTGAGAAACCAGAAATTTCTGGGTACTGGAGCTATGAGTCTGACAATTCCTAAACTCCTTCAGCTCCCTCTGTGAGTTACATTTTGGTTTCTGTCACAGAAGACAGTATTTCAGAATTAAAAAATGAACCAACAAAGCAAACCAGCCCCAATCAATCTTGACTAATTTGCTGCAGCAGACACCATGTGACAAATGCATAGAATTAAGGAAGAAGCTTTTTTTTTAATTATTATTATTTTATTTTCTATCTCTTGAGTCAAGTTAAAATGGAATACAGTCATTAAAAGGTTATCTAGTGCAACAACCTAACTAGCAAAAGCCAGAAGGAGAAGACTATATTCTTCTGTGAATTGTTTTATTAAATATCTCGTGGCTGACAATCAGTGAACTAAATCATTCAACAAGGAGAGATTTACAAGGACTTGTCTACAGAGACAAAGTGTTTCTACAGACTTCAGGGAGCTCTGGGACCAGGGATTAGCAGAACTGCACATAAATACAGCTTACAGCTACAGAATGCCACAACTGGGAGCCTTCAACAGGAAACTGTGTAAACATGCCTATGGAAACAGGCTTCACAGACTGATACTGAAATGTAGGGGGGTTTCGTAGCTTTGCAGACCTTTGTATTGAACTTTGAAAAGGTACTTTCCTTTGTTAACTCATGCTATGCTATTTATGCCCCTAGAATTTTGCTGTCAGACATGTTCTTGTTCATGGCTATTCTGAAGTCTCCCTCTTGGCAAACCCCAGCCTGTGATACTCCTGTTCGGGTCAAGGCTGAGGGTGATTCTCCACCTGGCATTCTCTTCTTAAGGGGCTGCGGTTTTGTTTTAGGTGTTGGGTTTTTTTCTGTTGTTTGTTTGTTTTTCTCTTTCAATGAGTGATGAGCATTAGAAGATGGATCAGATAGAATTTAAATATCACAAACTGTTAAATAGCAAACACTTAAGGAATACTTAATTAAGCAGCAGTACGCAGCAGGCGGTCAGATTCTGAGCTGCTATCACATTCCTGGGATTGTACCACGCTGGAAAAGCCCATCTGATTACCTTTATTAACCACTTCAGAGGGGTAGTAATTAACTACTGAAGAAATTTATTGCCTAAAAAGCACATTGTTATCAATGAAACGAATGCAAATTTCTATAACGCTGCACTTAATGGGCATTACTGTCACACACAAAGCAGTACTGGCAAATCATTTCACAGCCCATTTGTGTTCAGGTAATATTAAAGCTGCTACATAACACCGATTTTAAGCAGGATTCAGCTGGATCAGTGGAGTAGAGATTGCTGCTACTTGTGTGGCACTGGTAATCTGTGACCAGTATCCTTTGATAAATGCAACTGGTGAACCTTAAGTCTGGTCATCAGAGACTGTGCTACAACCACCCTGTGAAAACGCATTCTTACTGCACGACTGTACTTGGACATTAACTGCCAAAACTTCAGCCGCAGTGGATTTGGTGTGGCTGTGCATATCACCGCAGCAAGAAATTCATTCCAAGAATCACCATGTCAGGGCAGCATAGTGATTGGGGTCTGGTGTACTGCTGAGAGTACTGAACCTCCTTTCTGAGCAAGGGAAACTATCAGACACCAGGAATGAATGGTCAGTTTAGCCATCGCATCCTCCATCCCATGCTGGGACTTCTAACCCCATGTGTTGAACAAGGAACAAGTTACTTTCCATATAATGATAAGTATTCCATATACTCTGTACTGGTGAGGCCACATCTGGAGTCCTGTGTCCAGTTCTGGGCTGACCAGATCAAGAGAGACGGGGAGCTACTGGAGAGAGTCCAGCAGAGACTACAAGAATGCTGAGGGGACTGGAAAATCTCTCTGACAAGGAAAGGCTGAGAGACCTGGGGCTGTAGAGCCTAGAGAAGAGAAGGCTGAGACGAGATCTGATTATGAATATCTGAAGGGTAAGGGTCAAGAGGATGGGGCCAGTCTCTTTCCACTGGTGTCCAGTTACAGGACAAGGGGCATTGAGCACAAACTGGAACACAGGGAGTTCTGCATCAACATCAGGGAAAACTTCTTTCCTGCGAGGGTGACAGAGCCTGGCCCAGGCTGCCCAGAGAGGCTGTGGAGTCTCCTTCTCTGGAGACTTTCAGAAACCACCTGTATGTGATCCTGGGCAACCTGCTCTGGGTGACCCTGCTTTAGCAGGAGAGGTTGGACAAGATGATCTCCAGAGGTCCCTTCCAACCCCCAACATATTTGGATTCTGTGATAACTAAATCACAGAATCGTCATGGTTGGAAAAGACCTCAAAGATCACCGAGTCCAACTATCGACAATGAGAAAAACCCAAACAAACAACTAAACACAAAAAAAACACCCACCAAAAAAACCCAAAAGACCTCACCATCCCACTACAGCATGTCTTCAAGTGCCTCATCTACACATTTTTTGAATACCTCCAGGGATGGTGACTCCACCACCTCCCAGGCTGCATGTTCCAGCACCTGACTACTCTTTCAGCAAAGAAATTCTTTCTAACATCTAATCTAAACCTCTCCTGGTGAAACTTCAGGCCATTTCCTCTAGTCCTGTCGTTATTTACTTGAGAGAAGAGGCCACACCCACCTCACTACAACCTCCTTACAGTTAGTTGTAAAGAGTGGTAAGGTCTACCTCAGCCCCCTCTTCTCCAAACTAAATAAGCCAAATTCCCTCAACCTCTCCTCACAGGACTCATTCTCCAGACACTTCACCAGCATGGCTGCCCTTCTCTGAACTTGCTCCAGCAACTCAATGTCTTTCTTGTGGTGAGGGGCCCAAAACTGAACACAGTACTCTAGGTGAGGCCTCACCAGTGCTGAGTACAGAGGCATGATCACTTCCCTTCTCCTGCTGGCCACACTATTTCTGATACAGGCCAGGATGCTCTTGGCCTTCTTGGTCACCTGGGCACACTGCTGGCTCATGTTCAGCCAGGTGTCGACCAGCACCCCTAGGTTCTTTTCCGCTGGCCAGCTTTCCAGCCACTCTTTCCCCAAGCCTGTAGTGTTTCATGGGGTTGTTATGACCAAAATGGAGGGCACAGCACTTGGCCTTTTTAGACCTCATACAATTGGCTTCAGACCATTCATCCAACCTGTCCAGATCCCTCTGCAGAGCCTTCCTACCCTCAAGCAGATCAACACTCCCACCCAATTTGGTGTTGTCTGCAAATTTGCTGAGGAAACATTCCATCCCCTCATCTAGATCATTGATAAAGATATTGAACAAGCTACCAGCTGCTCTAGGAGAATGCTGTGGAAGATGGTGTCAAAGTCTTTACTAAAGTCCATGTAGACAATGTCCATAGCCTTTCCCTAGTCCACTAGACAAGTCACCTGGTCACAGAACAAGATCAAGTCAGTCAAGCAGGACATGTCTTTCTTGAACCCATTCTGACTGGGCCTAGGATCCCCTGGCTGTCCTGTACTTGCCATCTGAGCTTACTCAAGATGAACTTCTCCATAACTTTTCCAAGTACGGAGGTCAGGCTGACAGGCCTGTGGTTCCCCAGATCCTTCTTCCGGCCCTTCTTGTAGATGGGTGTCACACTGGCAAGCCTTCAGTCATCCGGGACCTCTGCTGTTAGCCAAAACTGTCAATAAATGATGGAGACAGGTTTGGTGAGCTCCTCTGCCAGCTCCCTCAATACTCTAGGGTGGATCCCACCTGGCTCCATGGACTTGTGAATGTCCAGGTGCTGTAGCACCTGCTTCCTCCTGGATTATGGGGGTGTTGTTCTGCTCTCCTTATCTTCCAGCTCAGGAGGCTGCATACTCCAGGGGTAGCTGGTGTGACTAATAAAGAGGGAGGCAAAGGCAGCATTAAGCACCTCGGCCTTTTCCTTGGTGGCAGTGATCTCCCCTGAATCCAATAAAGGATGGAGAACCTCCCTGGCTCTCTTTATTGTTAATGTATTTGTAAAAAATTTTTTTGTTGTCCCTTATGACAGTGGCTAGACTGAGCTCCAGATGGGCTTTTGCCTTTCTAATTTTTTCTTTTCATGGCCTAACAAGATCCCTGTACTCATCCTTAGATGCTTGCCCCTTCTTCCAAAGGAGGTAAACTCTCATTTTTTTCAAGAGTTCCAGCAAAAGTTCCCTGTTCAGCCAGGCCTGTCTTCTTCCCTGACATTCCATCTTACAGTGCATAGGGACAGCCTGCTCCTGGGCTTTTAAGATTTCCTTCTTGAATATTGTCCAGCCTTCCTGGATCCCTTTGTCCTTCAGGAACATTTCCCAAGGCACTCTCTCAAACAGTGTCCTGAACAGGGCAAAGTTGGCCCTCCAGAAGTCCACTGTGGAGGTTTTGCTAACCCCTCCTCCTTACTTCACTAAGGATCGAGAATGTAAATCCTCAGTAGAAGCAAGGAAAGATGGATGCCAGTGTATCACAGCTGCCAATTAAACACATCTATGTATCAAAATCTTAAATTGCCTCTTCTTTCATCTGGATGTAGGATTATTTTCACTTCTTGCCCTACGCTGGTGGGTAGCATGTGTCTGTGCGCTGTAAACCAGTTACTAAATGTTACCTCAAGGATGATTGCTGGACAAAGTAGTCTCTCCATTTACTTCTTTCCCTCTTTCCATTATACAGGAGAATGCCAAGGAATGAACTATTCCAGTCTCCTAAGCAGCTTCAAGGATCCACCATCTCTTTTAAAATCTATTTGACAGAAAATACGTTTTTCCAATTCCTTCAGAAGGGAAGAATGATCCGAGCCATCAACAGAGCCGAGGGCCAGTGATGGGTTTCCTGACCATAAAAATGACATGGCTTTGAAGCCCCTTGCCTTGCTGCCTTGGTGATCCAGAAAGCAGGACTTTTATCATTTTTTAAAAGGGACAATTGCAACTTGCTAGCACTTGCTTCAGAGCTCTAGACTGGGCAGAAACAACAAATGCAATATCATGATACTGGCATAGTTAAAAAGGGAATTTGAGAAAGGATGTTGTGATACATGCTGAGACCAGTGCTGTCTGAGTCAAAATTACTGAAATATCCAGCTTTATTGATGGTTTAGAAAAATTCTGAAAAATCCATAGAATTACTTGAAATTATCTGAAATATCCTTGAAATAGTCTTTTTCTAACAGTTGTAGAGACATGACAATGGAAGGAAATGGTGCATCTTTGTATCATGACCATTTCAAAACAGTGCCGATCATTTCTTTACCAGCACACATTTTTTATATACCAACTTAGCAAAATACTCTAGCATCCTTCAGGATTAGGGCTAGACATTAATTTTTATTATTATATTTAATACATTAGTTATCAAATAAATCAGTGTAACTGTTGATACTTGCTATTTCATACCTGCTCCGCTTCCTAAGGATTTAACATCAACTCATTTATGCAGGTGAAACAGACAAAAAGCAAACAGTAACTTGGGAACCAGGAGACATTTTTTAAACATGTCTTTAAATTATACTGCTATTTTTTAACATCTGCCTTTGGCAGCCTTTCCTCCCTCAGCACAATTACTAGTCAAGGCATTCTTATTATTGAGTATGCGATGAGGATGAAGGATACTCTTTAAAAGGCTTAATTTAAAAGAAATAAATCTGTAAGCACTTTCATTCCCAACAGCACAGCAGAAACATTTAACAGAAACAAAGCAACAACAACTTAGGGACCAGAGCACGAAAAAACAGGAGTTCAAGTTCATACTCATTCTCATTAAAGAGTTTCTTCTCTGCTCTCTACGCTATTTATTTCTCTTATTATTATGAAGAAAAAGATTTAAGTCCCTGAAGTGGTACAGTAAAGCTGTTCTATCACTCCAAGTATTTATAAAGAGACTGATAGAAAAAGGAGCAGTGCATAACTTGACTGACGCTGAGTTACTGCTGGAACTACTGCACCACCAGCTTGCCTGATGCACAGACAGATTTTGTCTTCAGTGCCCAGATTTCTGCAATTATGTTGTTGTTTTCAGTAAAAAATATTTCAAATGATGATAGCAATTAACAACGAAAACACACATTCTGGGATGCACACAGTGTGCTCAAGGGATAAGCACATCAAATCCTGCTTTCTCTTGATACTGTGGAAATCATAGAATCATAGAATTACTTTGATTGGAAGGGACCCTAAACATCATCTAGTTCCAGCCCCCCTCCCATGGGCAGGGACGCTTCCCACTACACCAGGTTGCTCTAAGCCCCATCCAACCTGGTCTTGAACACATGCAGGCATGGAGCATCCACAACTTCCCTGGGCAACCTGTTAGCATGTCTCACCACCCTCACAGTGAAGAACTTACTCCTTATCTCTAATTTAAATCTACTCTTTTCCAGTTTGAAGTCATTACTCCTCAACTTATCACTGTAAGTCTTTGTAAAAAGTCCCTCCCCAGATTTCTTGCAGGTCCCCTTCAGATACTGGAAGGCTGCAATGAGGTCTCTCTGAAGACTTCTCTTCTCCAGCCTGAACAAGCCCAACTCCCTCAGCCTGTCCTTGTAGGAGAGGCCTTCCAGCCCTCAGATCATCTTTGTGGCCCTCCTCTGGCCCCATTCCAACAGGTCCATGTTCTTCTTGTGTTGGGGGCTCCAGAGCTGGACACAATACTCCAGGTGGGGTCTCATGAGAGTGGAGTAGAGGGGCAGAATCACCTCCCTTGACCGGCTGGCCACTCTTCTCTTGATGCAACCCAGCATTCAATGGGGGCTTTCTTGGCTGTACTCACACACTGTTGGCTCATATTGAGCTTTTCATCAACCATGTCTTTCTCCTTAGGACTGCTCTCAGTCCACAGTCTGCCCAGCCTGTATTTGTGCGTGGGATTGCCCTGACCCAGTTGCAGGTTCTCACACTTGGCCTTGTTGAACTTCATGAGGTTGGCATGGCTCCACCACTCTAGCCTGTCAAGGTGCCTCTGGATTGGCACCCCTTCCATCCAGTACATCAACCACACCACACAGCTTGGTGTCATCAATTACCTTTACACTGTAAGACAGCATTTAAAGTCTCCATATATTCTTTTCCTTTTAGGCTTGAAATAAGAGCTTTGCATCAACTAAGTTTTCAATTTATGTAATTGTGAGGCTTAATGTCATTTCCAAAAATGACCTCTCAATATTTAAGCCTCAGTGAACACCAGGGGAATATAAGCATGCTGTAGCTTTGCCCTCAGACCAACAACCAAGACCTGAGTGTCCAAAGCAAAATATAGTGTCGCTGAAGTCCAAGGCTGTGATCCTTAGGTATAACACGACAAAGGGACAGAAAGCCTTTAATAGAACAGAATAATGAAGATTGTTCTAATTCTGGTTCATTGCTTATACAAACTGTTGCAGACATGCAGATTGTGAGAACTTCTCTGTTTCTGCTATTAAAAAGATGCTAGTAAAATTAAGGCTGGTAGTTTTTGAAAGAGATTTCTCATACTGGACAGAAAGCATCAATGCAGCTTTCTCCAAGAGTTAAAGATCTTAGATTCTCTTTAAAATCAACAGTTTAATAGAAAAATTCCCCTTCAAGCTTCAGTAAATTTGTTTACTTGCAGTAGATTAATTTTTTAACATGTTTGTACTAGAAATGCATACTCTTAACCTCAAAGTACCCAGATCAGTGTATCTTTTTTCCTTTTACGAAATGAGGTATTGATTCAGCTAAGACTGTGGATAGATGCACTTGGACTCACTGTCAAGGCCACTCATTGGCTGCAACTGCCACTGAAGTCGGTGGGAGTTTTTCCACAGCCTTTGAGAAAGGATTAGATCTTCCCCATCTGGTTCATTTGATGGTAACAAAACCACTGCTATAAAAGCAGAACGTCATGACACCAATTCTGATTGCTCATAGTTGTGCTGGTCAGTCTTCGCGTGATGGGGAGAAGTCATAAACAAATTTAGGAGACTAAATACAAAGGGAGCTCTGGCTCCCTTGAAACACATTACAAGATGACATGTAATTTTTAGGAAAGAATGGAAGTAAGTACAATGTTTTTAAAAAAGACGTAAGGGAATATCTGTCCCCTTGTTAGCAAGACAATTTGAAAGTATTTGAGCTGACTGGAGCAGGAATAGGGGAGTGGGATAGGGACTTATTGCTAAAATAACTGAAATGAGGAGGCAGCCAAAGTCCTGCAAGCAACTGAGGCTTCAGAGAGCACTGATGTGGGTGGGGGACACACATTTACTCATGTCTTGGTGCCAAGCTTTGAGCTGAATTGATTCTTTCCTGGAAAAAAGCCACCATCTGATGAAGGTTGTCCCTCAGCTGGGGGCTGGAGGGCCAGGAGAAGGATAACATTGCTTGTACAAGTATTTAGACAACCTTAACTATAGGGCACCTGTGTCGACCTGGTTCAGATCATCATCCTTCCAGTCTCTGCAGGAGCCACAAGCTACTCCATAGCTAGAAAGAGATGGTTTTTAATCTAGGTCTCCTTGGTGAAATAACATTTAAACTGACAGGAGGAGGTAGGGGCCCCTGCCATGGTTAAGCTAGTTCTGTGATACCTGTGAAGTGAAGATATCACTCAGAAAGGTTTGTAAACCTGTAAAAATTGCCCATTCCTAATTATTCACTATCTTTGCTGTTACAGACTTTTCCTGTCTCACATTTAGGACATTGCTTCTTTTGCAGCCATCTTGTGATAACACTAATAATCCCTTTCTTTCATTTGTATTATCTCCTTGAAAATATTTATAGACTATGTTCATATTCCCCTGAGTCCTTCTTTCTGAAGAGAGAATTAATTTTGTTTCCTCAATCACTCCCTCTCTTACGTGTTAGCCTATAATCCTTCCATAGTGTCATTTTCTTGCCCTTTGCATTGTCTCTACTTCTACAATATAATTTTTAATCACGGAGAAGAGAACTACATATAACTTCTGAAATATAATTGAATATATTACCGGCTCTTTTAGCTCCTTGACTGAACAAAGTGTAAGGTCAGTACCTTACTTTCAACTTTCTTGTTGTGCAAGAACTCCCATCTGGAGACAGTGTATTGCATAGATCCCCCAAATTATTCCACAGACGTAGGGGAAAATGTAAAGAAAGATCTGGTTGTCCTACAGTCCTCCAGAAGTCCCACAATTCAAAATGACCAAATGTAATTAATAACCATTAACAATCTTTGGCATGCAGGATAATAGATATGGTTCAATCTTCTTATCAACACGAACAGCACTAGGTAAAGTAACAATATACTAAATTGTGTGCATTCTTGATGTATTTCTGTACTCAGCTCTGAACTGAAGGAGACAGATTACACTGATCAAAGTTCATATTTTTTCAGCTTTATATAAAAAAAGAAAAAGATGCTACCACCCCACCCTGCTCACCCTAAAATTCAAGGCTCTTACACTGGCTCCAAGAGGACCTCTCACCATCTCTGTGCCAGCTACGAATGGCCATCCAGCCCCAGCAGCCATACCAATGCATGTTCATCTCTCTCAGCACAGCAAGCAGCAATGGTTGGACCTTCCGGGACAGCATCACTCATAAGGTGAGGTAAGTGTCTGTAAGGAAGACGACACTGGCCTTTGACAGTTGAAGGACGAGATGTCCCTCATTTGACAGGACAAAGACTATCTGAGTAATGCAAGATGGGATGATTTTTGAGGGTATGCTGAACACAGTAACATTTCATTTGAAATGCTAAACTGCACTCGGGTTACTTTGATTTCAAAATACTATGGAGACTTTCAGTCACACAGCATTAACATTTCCAACAGGTGAACAAAAAGGGACAGAATGAATGAATTTCAATCCTTTTTATTTTTCTAATTTCACTTGTAAAAATGGAGCCAGAAGCAGCTATCATCAATACTTTGACTGAGCATTTTTCAAAGCATATTCGAACAACCTCTGAGCACGATTTCATCTGTTAATTGCCCTTTAATAATTAGTAGGTGTCCAGCTATTGTCTTATAATTTAACAGCTAAGCAAGCACTTTAAGTTTGATTCAGATAGATGCTCTATAGAGGAGTACTGGTTCAGTTTAGATTAGGAAAAAATATTAAAACTGCAATCTGTTCTTGTTATTCATATATCTGTTCATTTGTTGCTGTAATAGTATCACATCTACCAGCCTCATTAACTATAATAGACATTTAAGCTCCTGGTGGGTTATAGGTTTCTAAAGTGTTACAAAGTAATTTTTGTCACTATAATTTAAACATGATGTTGTTGTTATTACTGAATTTGTTTTATGAACTTTTTCTTTCCCTAACTAGATATATGCAGAAATGCTTGGTTATGTATTTCACTTGGCTGCAATGGTAACAAAAATCTGAGTAATTACAGATGATGAATGATGGATACTGAGCTCTTGAGTATCTAAAGCAACCTTCTGCCCTAACACACCTCATAGTGAAAGTGCTCCAGTATAATACTAAAGAAGAATATTACATGCTTGGCTCTGAAAATGAGCCCAAATTGAGTTCATTATGCATGAAGATACTCGTATGCACTGCCAGGAACTTTTCCAATGAACCTTTCTAATACGATCAAATGACAGAACATCCTAAGGCATTATTGAATCCCACACTGAGATCTTGAAGGATTTTTGCTCACAGAAAATAAGATTGTTCTAGTCATTCATCGACAGTAGTCACAAGTAAATGCATCTTCTGTACAATGCAAGAAGATTCCAGTTAAGCCCTAGACCAAGATTAAGGCATTGCTTGTATTCTGCATTATATTTGTCCCTGAAGAGCAGCAAGCAAAATCATGTATTCTGATTTTATAATACTAATAGCATCTCATGGAATCATACTTTGCAATTATTCATCATTTTTCACTTAAGGATCTTAAAGGCTTTCTCACCATCAACTAGTACAACCAACCAATCAACCTCAACGTTTGTTAAGTATGTTCACTGTTGCTATTTGTACACACTAAATACATTAATTTGGCAGCTACCCACCTTTTCAAACATCTATAATGTTGAGATGATTGTTGGAAAGCCTGTGTCTAATATTCAGGATCAAGCGAGTCCCAGATCTTTTAGATACTGTACTTGCATAGGGCAAATTGCAGTCAGCATCAGACTTGCCTTTAAAAAGTAAGAAGTATTCCAAATGGTGGCGACTACAGGTGACTGTTTTCATTGACTTCATGCTCTGGACATCTCTATCCCATTAAGCTATCCAAGCCTGGGAAATAGTACACTTTCTCTTCTATGAGGACCAAAAAAAGTGCTTATAAATACAATAAATCAATAGGGATCAGCTGGCATTTCAAGGTGGCCCAGGTGAAAGTGGACACAAGAGATGTAGCTAAACTGAAAGTGAAGAATTTATGATCTTCACTGCTCCCTACTGGATTCATATTACCTTAGATGTAACAATGCATTCTATTTTAGTAAAACCTGTGTAAACAGCATGTAAATGTAAACCAGCGACACATGTAAATTATTTTGGAGTAGTTATAACAAGTCTTGCCTATGTTTCTGCAAATAGATGATCAAAACCAATGGCCAAATATTCTTTGTACTCAACAGGAAAAGGAATACCAGACCATTAAATGGAACTGGAGATCCTTTTCACTGAAGGACACACAGCACATGGATTAGCTAAAGGACCTGTTCACAGGAAAAACAGAATCCATGAGAACTAACTCGATTTGCTCCTGCCCCATATTTTATGCCTAGCTTGTAGGGTATCCTAAAAGGTTTTGGGTTTTCCCAGCCTGTGTTACTAGAAGTTCTGGTTAGTCATCTTGTGAAGTTCTTTGCCTCAGAGGTTTTTTTCCAATAAATTTACTGCTTTTGTTTCTGGGATTACTATATCCTTTGTTCTTCTCTAACAATGGTACACAGAAGGTGATACAGGAATATAACATATACAATCCAGTAGTACTGGGAGTGACAAAAGTCTTTGCCTTTCAAAAATCACATCTCCTTATTGTCTTAATGTTTGTTTATGATATCTCACACTTTATAGGCCTGTTAGGAATGTCATTGTAGGGTGGCAGAACTTTACTTTTTTCTCCTTTTTTTCTGAATTAAAACAAACAAACAAACAAACAAATAACAACACAAAAACCCAACTAGAAAACATAATTAGTTTCCTAGTGTATAAACTTTTCCCTGTGCTTTTTCTCTCAGTCTTGTGTTTAAGCATGGGAAATGGAGAAAAAAAATAGTTGCCAAAATGGTGCTATTGCAAATATGTCAAAATGTTGAGGAGACAAGTGGATTATTAATCATCTGAAAGGACTCAGCTGACAATCCATAAAAAGCAAAAAAGTCTTTTATTTCTGTGAAAAGTATCTATCTGAAACTAGCTCCTCTTGGCAGACTGAGAACTTTGGGACAATTACTACAGCTGTTGAAGCTGATTTTGAAACCTTAAATCACATTCAAGCAGGACCTGTTGTACAATAATCATGAATTTTCCAACTGTTTTGTAATACTAAAGACATGACATGTAACAGAAATACTACACATGAAACAAAAGTCAGTGGAAGCACCTGGACTACGATATAAGTAGTAGACCATAAGACTTCTTAACCCGAATCTCCTCACGCGTCCTATGCACTTACTGTTTCTAATAAAACCTCAAGTATTCTGGAAAATGATGAGAAAGAATGTAACACTCTAAATAAAGCTGGGCAGCTCAGAAGATGAAGGCAGCCAGGGACATATTTTACCCTGGGGACAAAACTACAAATCTACCTTCAAGTCAATTCCAGTAGAATTCATCATTCACTGAAAATTCACATTCATTCAGAAATTGTATGCCATTTTAGAAAAAAAAAACTACAAGAGGACAAGTGACCTTTGACAGACAGAGGCCTACATCTTCTACTCATGAAGCCATTTTACAAATTCATAAAATGTAGAAAATTCTGAGTGCTCTTTGTGAAACTGTGGGGAGGCTCCTTTATGTGCAGGTTCCTTTTAAAAGGGAAATGGAAGATTACAGCCTAAATGGAATTAATGAAATCACCAGAAGGAATGTAAAAGCAGTGCTGTCTCCTGTCACTGGCAATTTTTTTCTGTGTCTATATTTCCCAAAGACAGCACGTGTGGGAAAAAACCTACAAAAATAAAACAAAAAAATCATCACAGGGTTTCAGTGGGATAAAGAGTTAAAACACCTTTGCACCCCTGTCTCTTGATCTTGTCTGAATCAACAGGGAGAGCAATAATGCTGAGAAGGTGGTCTTGCTTCAGGGTAAAGAGGCTGCTCCAATTGTCATGGTTATTAAATTGAGATGATTGCCAAGGTTATTGCCTCTGGGCAGGGCTGGATTGCGGCTGAACACATAGGTGTGCCATGTTCCCACCACTGCCCACTTAAAAGTCTATGTGGAAGCAACCCTCATACCCCTATGTCAAGCATAGCTCTTCTATTATGGCCTGGAACAATAAATGTGGTCTTGGAACTGCAGATGCCCAAGGGACCGGAAATGCTCCTCTGTCATCAGGAACATTTCACAATCTATCATCATCTCTTATCTCCTTCTCTGGAGACTTTCAAAACCTGCCTGGATGAGTTCCTGTGCAACCTGCCCTAGGTGAGCCTGCTTTGGGAGGGGGTCTAGACAAGTTCATCACCAGAGGTCCCTTCCATCCCCTACCTGTTGGTGATCCTGTGATTCTGTAATCAGCACTGCCAAGGAATCAATATCTCTATCAAACCGGGCTTCCTATTGAGAATTCACAAACATATTGCATTAATCCAAACTCTGTTGTTGAGCACTCAAACTAGATGTTTGGGTGTTGTTTTGGGAAAGTGAAGAGAGGCAGGGAAGGGTCAAGGCTTTTTATGTGCAAACTAGCTTCATTCTCCAGAAGCCATTAAGCTACAACACCAGAGATGAGGTGGGCTGTGAGAATTTTGAACTAGGTTTTTTCCTTCATGGTGGGAAAATGAATGTTGTGTGTTTGAGAAATTCTTGTTTTATTCACAAATGACAGATATCTAAGGTCATGTTCATCTTGTCAAGAGACAGTAGAAGCAACAAGCAGCCTACATGTAATCAATCTATCCCAAGACTTCAGCTGAAAATGCACCTATGTCCCAGGCTGTGCTGATCACCAGCTGCTGCCTGTATTCGTCACCTTTACCAGCACTGTGATCACCTTTAGGAAAATACTTTGCATGGGTTATTTTTGGTTATATGGTTGGTTTGGATTTTGGATGTTGGAACAATGTGTTCCTGCAGACCACTGGTATGGATGGAATTGAGTCCATTTAGTGTGCTGCTACTGGATGTGCATTTTGTGCTATCATCTCTAGTATAAATCAGCTGTAAACACATAGATTTCTGTCAAAAGCCAAGCGCAAGTATAGTATTCAAAGCCAGTGCTCTGATTCATGCCAGTAGCAAGCAAGGTATAAAAGGAAAGAGACTGATGTGTGATAAAATATACTTACTCCCCTACATTAAAAAACCCAAATAACAAACCTCAGACAAGCTAACGATACACATTTGAATGCATAGAATGTCTTTGTACTGGTTTGTGACTTTGCATATGATGGCAGTGACTTTTATTCAGTATCAAAGCCTGGGGAACCACAGTCTAAGGTTATTAGTTATCATGATATCAAATCTGTCCTACCTACATGTATTCACTATCATCTGCTCTCTTGCCACCAAACTTTCTCTGGCACTTTTCCTGTCAGTCTTGGTTCTGTGGAAGGCAAGTGGAGGCAGCGGCTGCTGGTGGTGACAGTGGTAAAATTTCAGTTTAAAGGCCTGCCTTCAGGCAGAGCTGTATGGTGTCCTGAAGGCACTGAGCCAGTAAAGTCAGAGAGTTCAGTAGTGCCAGGCATCTCCAGGTAAGGCTGTACCTAACTATTGGGTGGTCTAGAGACAATTTTATTTATCTATTTTTCCTTCAAAGGATGAAGTTTAAGAGTGCAGAAGAGTTCAAAAGCCTTAAAGATACTACAGCAATAAAATACCATTTAGACACAAGGAATGAGTCAGTGCTGAATGATCATCTGACATGAGCTGTGTAGGGTTATACCAATTAGCTGCTTCTTATGGAGACATACCTGTGCTAATCATTAATGAAGTTTCAGAACAGATTTTGTCTATTTTCATATTTTGTTCTTTCTAAAAACTGGTTTAGATAGATATTCAAGCAATATTCAGGATTCTTTTGGAAAAGAAAAGAAAACCATGTGGCAAAGTCCATAACAAGTCTGTTATGTTTGATGATAATTGATAGTCTTTGACCATTTCTGAGTGCATTTGGTGCTCCAGCCCTTCTGTGTTAGTGTTACAAACCACTTCATTCAGTGGCTTTTAATGTGATACCCAAAGTTAAATTAAATTATGCCTCTCACTATAGGAACCAACAAATCTTATACTTCATGAATGATCCTCTCCCATTTCTGAAGCCAAGGTTTTCCGCTCTGATAACATCAATATTTAATTCATAAGTTTAGTCCCTTTGAGTTCACATGCAGTGAAACTGAACATCCCTTTTCAGCTACGTTAACTGTTTAGTAGCTTCACTGAATTGACTTAGAATTACTGTTTGTGACTCAGAAAGCAATTCCACAGATGTGATTTCTGATGTTGTGTAATTAACATAAACTTATTTATTACTTTTTTCATACTTACAGCAGGTAATACGTTCTTACCTCTCAGGTAAGTTAGGTTTTACAACCATATTGGTATACTCAAATTATGGTGGGTATCATGAAAGTCTAAAACTGCATAACTACATCTGACAGTCTCAAAAAGTATGGCTAGTTCTCTTTCACTGCAACATAGAAATACATAAATGTGCACTAGCTAGCCTAGGAAAATTAAATTCTCGGGAACACTGTTATGTGTCTGTTGATATTTAATATGAAGGAGTAAACTACACTACATGAATTTCATTAGGAGAAAAAATAATGTGTTAACAAATAGATATGTTTAGTTAAAAAAAAAGTTCTCTTATAAAATAAATGGAAGAAGTGTCATTGAAAAATGGACTGTCAGATTGGTGCTGGTCTAATGCTGTTTTTTCTGCAAGGAACATTATGCATTAGTGATCTGAGAGCAACAAGCTAAAATTATTTTGAGATACTACATATTATTTCTTTAGAATAATACAATAAACTATTCTATCTCGGGCAAATCGGTCCCTTTAGCTATAAATGTATCCTGATTATTTATCTCATAAGCAGCCAAATGGAACAGAAAAAACAGGAGTTGCACTTTCCTACTGAATTTCTCCTTTGTAGTAAACATACTTGCAGAAACAATTAAGCACCCTGAAAAGAACATCTCTCATTTCCTGTGATGCATAGCTGAATTTGGGAACCAGCATCTGTGAATACAAGAAAATTGCTGCAATACCTGATTAGTCTCTACATATTTACGAAGAAATTGTAATTTACAGCAACCTTCATTGCATATGAAATACAATCATGTCTATTAGGCAGTTTTATTTGCTTTGCTTTCAGTGAACTATTTAAAGAGACAAAATACATTGTATGATACATTTTGTGAACACCTGTCTTTTACTGGCATATGTCTAGTTAGACTGGGCCTAAACCTACGTGCTTAATTCTGCCAATTTTCTAGTCAATATCTACAGAAATATTCCCATTCTTGATGGAAGCAAGAAATTAACCTCTCCTTGTTGCACCTTCACTATAACTCCTCATTTCAAGGGATTGTCCAGTTAAAGCACAGGTTTGTCATCCCAGCTGCTATCTTCAGCTCCACAATCTGAGGTCAGCTGGGGAGGGATGTGCCCTGATTGTGGATGATCTCAGCCATCACCCTGGTACAATGGTGAGGGATGCTGGGGAGTGCAGCATACAGCACCACCTGTGAGATGCAGCAAGGAAAGGCTGGAGATGAAAGCATGCGCTAAATCTCTGGAACCTCTTTGTCTCTAGTCCATTGCAGAAGACATTCAAAGAAAGTCAATCTGAATGCAAACCAAGCCTCTGGGGGCCTGGTGAGGTATTGTAAATTTGATCTTGAGGCATACCTAGAGACAGACTAAGTAATTAGCTAATTATTACTTGGATAATAATAATGCTTATCTTCACCTCCATGAAGCAGTCCTGGCTCAGGGATGGCTTGGGATCTAGTGGAAGTGGTACTTGCATTCTTTGTCATTTTTATAGTATTACCTAAATGCACCTTGGAGGAGGGCTAGAAGGTGTGGTAATGCTGCTTCACACTAGCAAGGCTTTCTGGCTGGTGCTGCAGAGGACCCCCTGTCCGTAACCATCATCACATTCCCTCCTGCCTTTTGTTGTCCTCTCCCTAGGGAAAATAGTCTTGAGGCAGTCAGAGCCTGGAGCCCTGCTCCCTCAGCTCTCCAGTGAGTCCTTGGAGGCACTGCTGCCATGGGAGCAATGCAGGGGTGCAAGTGCCCAGGACAGAACAGGGGATTAAATCTAACTTTGGGCTGCATGTACAATGTTCAATCACTCCAAGGCTGAGTCCCAAGCCTTTCTGACTGCAGCATTTCTAGACTTGCTCTTCACTCAGACTCACCAGCTTGGCTTGGGCTTGTTATTTTAAACAGCTTCAATGGGCTCATGTAGAGTGAAGTTTTTTTCAATAATTTTCTTTCTTGGGTCATTAATGCTGTAAATTTCCTGAGCTCCTCCAGTTACCATTTAGCTCTCTGTCTCACCAGGCTAATGTGAAAGTTTGCAAGAAAGAAATTAAATGCTAAAATTTCAGCAGGCAGCTGAGAAGTAGCTGCTTGTACAAACTACCTGTGCTTACACAGAACCAAGAAGAAAGAGTACTTCTATGGAGTGCTAAAAATTACTCTCACCTTCACACCCTGCCCCAGAGTCTTGTTGACTGCACTGACTCCTGTGGACTTAATCAGGAGTTTTTAATCACAACAATTAGTTGAAGAACAGATGAAAAATACCAGTTTCTTTGTAAAAGGACATAAATGGCATTTATCCATTACTGGTAAACAATTAGCATCAGCTACCTAACAACACTGAAATTTCTGGGATTGAAAGCAGGCAAAATGACCTGCAAAGTCAACTCTGGACACAAAACAGTGGCATTGCCTAAGACAGTGTGTTAGTTTTCTTGTCTCTGGCCTGATGACAAGGCAAGGTGAACAGATAAATGGGCAGGGCAGGGCAAGGCTTAAACACAGGAGTGATAAAGAATTAAATTTTTTTTTTTTTCTTTTTACTGAAGCATTTCTAAGTAGCAACAAAAAGGACAGATACTGAAGCTATGGCCTGTCATCTTGATTGCTGTAGACTGATGCTGTCTTCAAGTCATTTGACTGGGCTCCTCTACCTCTCATCTGCAGTCAAACCATAGCACTATTTCTCTCACCTCTAAAGGGTGTTGTAGAGCTTAATCAGTACAAAGCCCTTTGAGCAGAGATTAAAGGAGAGCAGTGGTGGATGTTCCCCATCCTCCGGCTTCAGGGCTGAGGCTAATACAGAGCATTGTCCTTCATCAGCAGGAGCTACTTGGGTGCCAGGCTACCCTCAGAGCATCAGAGAAACCTCCTGTGATGGACAGGATTTTAAAATGCATCCAGCATGGGCCTAGCTCCATTTCAGCTGGATCCAACTGTAAATGTCACATTGGTAGAAAAGAGCAGAATTAGGGCACAAGCTGAATCCACCTGGACATTAAGAAAAATCCTTGGATCTAAGAGTTTCTGATGGACACCCTCAGCAAAAAGCACTTCTCTGACAGGAAGTCACTGGATATGTTTTAATAAAAAAACCCCAAATAAATAAATTAATGCTTTATTTTCACAGGATTAAAACCTGTGAAAAATCTAAAAAAACCTCATTGGTTAAAGCACATCCGGAAAGTCCATCCTCAAATAATTCAACAAAACAGCAGTTGTAGGACCAACTTTTATACATGATTGCCTAATAGAGTTAGTGGAAAAGGGATGTGAAAATTGGAGCTGATATTTCTAGCTGGTGAATGAATGATGTAGGAAGCATCTTAAGAGGTCCTAAAAGAAAGCAAGCAGAAAAATGGAGAAGATGATGTGGCAACTGCATAAATGTCACAGATGGGAGGCTGAGAAAGAAAATCTGGTCTTACTACTTTAATGTAAGTGTACTGGTTTGAGCTAGAACAGAACTAATTCTGTTGATTCTACTTTTCAGCTCAGTCTCTTCTAACTAACGGCACTTTCTGAAGTTAACAGCAGATTTTTGCAGACAGTCTCTCCTTCAAGCAGTAATAACACTCTATGTTTAGTTGCTACCAAGGCCTGGGGTGTGCAGAAAGGCTTCTGCTTATGCTTGCTCCTGTCCAGACCAAAGTCACTGCTCAATCTTGTGCACCACATTTGGGGTGCAGAAAATAAAAGGCCACACCTGCAGGGAGGAGTGGCCAGGACAGGTGACCCCAAACTGACCATCAAGGAATACCATCCCATGTCTAGCATATTCAGTACAAAGCTGAAGGCTCACAAGGGTCAAGCCTCTTATTCAATGGCTGGTGTCCAAGGAGGATTTTGTCTGTTCTGCTTTTGATCCCGATCCATGTGTTCCAGAATCTAGTTCCGGAATCCAGCTCCTGAATCTGGTTCCCATCTGCCACTGAGTCCAGTCTGGGACTTCTCCAGTGCCTGTCCCACAGCATCAGGGGTGATGGTGACATAATTAGCATCAGGGTAATTAGCAACTGGGCTCAATACCAGGTTTGTATCTATTTGTATCTATTTCTTTTTATTAATATTATTTTCATTAAAGCTGATTTAGCTTTCTTTTCCAATCTGTAAGTCTCTCTTTCTTATTTCCTTTCTCTTCCCCCCTGGGAAGACAGAGGGGTTAATAGAGAGCATCTGTCAGTTGTCTAGTGGCTGGCCCAGCCCTAACCCTGGACAGTAAGTCAGGAATAATTCCATAGGTCATTAGTACTACATAGGTAAATACCAGTGAGAAATCAGAATCAGACCCAGGATAGGGATAAGAAGTGAGAGCAAGCAGAGAAACATTCAAGGGTGCATGTCTTTAGCTGGCTGTGCTAATGTGTTCTAATTAACAACAGTAATAGGATTTGCACAGCTAAATCCCTGCACATCACACTGAAAATTTATTCTTGATGCCTGCCTGCAAGAAGATGGGGAGGAGGAGGAAGAGAGAGAGGGAAGAAGTAGAAGAATAATAAAAATGACATTTCACCTGGCTCTTTTGGAGGAATCATCTCATAATTACTGAGCAGGATTGGCAACTCCTTTTAATGTTAGATTTTCTGGAGAGGGCTCACATACTTGTTTTCTTTTTTCTGTGAGTAGGATGGCAGGGAGGGAGGGAGGGTGAAGTGAAGGATTAGTGTAGTCTGGGTAAACAATGAAACCAGATTCTGGATGGTTTAGAACTCTGGATAATCCTAGCAAGTTGGGAGCTGTGCAGTCGGATAATTTGAAATGTAAATGTGACATTCTCCTTGGTAAATTAACAAGACATGACTGCAGGCTCTCCTTGTTACTGCAGTCACATTCAAAGAGTCACTCGTTCTCTCTCTTCTCATCTAATGCTATGACAATAGACAATCACCAGGATCCTTCTTCAAATAACTATCAAATCAAGCCTTTACCATATTCAGAAGTGACATATGTGCTGCATTACCTTTTGTTCATTTTATGTAGAATCTTGTTGCTATAAGCACCATATTACAGGATGCAGCTGGAATGCTATCCCCTGTCCCCCATCCCCCTAACACAGATTTCTTACACAATTCCATAGAATAATGGGCAGAAGATATCTAATTCATGGCTATGAAACAAAGATCTAAATTTTATTAAGCAATTGACTAATACAAAATGGAGACAACAGATACTGTTTTGTTCCTGAACACTTTGAGGGCTTTTAAAAATTGTTATTCTATTACTTTAAAAACTATTGTACAAATGTCCTTGGCTAGCATAAAAATGCCCTGATCATATCAATTATAATCAATTAAGACAGATGATACAATATGATCTATACAGTACAATCTGTCAAGAAGATGGAGGCGTATTCTCCTATTCAAATAGAAATGGGTAGTAGCATTTAAACTATCCATGTAGCTTCTTTGCTCCTTCTCATTTTCTCATGGGAGATTTGGGAGAGGGAATACTACGGAAATGCCTCTTGCCCTGTGTTTTCATAGAATCCCAGAATGGTAGGGGTTGGAAGGGATCTCTGGAGATCACCTCATCCAACCTCCCTGCTCCAGCAGGGTCACCCAGAGCAGGGGGCCCAGGATCACATTGTCCAGGCAGGTTTGGAATCTCTCCAGAGAAGGAGACTCCACAACCTCTCTGGGCAGCCTGGGCCATGATCCCACACCCTCACAGGAAAGAAGTTTTTCCTCATGTTGAAGTGGAACCTCCTGGGTTCCAGTTTGTGTTTGTTGCCTCTTGTCCTGTCACTGGACATCACTGAGAAGAGCCTGGCCCCAGCCTCTTGACACCCACCCTTCAAATATGTATAAACATTGATCACATCCTCTCTTTTGGGGATGGGTTTTATCTCAGTCTTATGGAAGTTTAGTGCAAACTTGTCTATGGTCCCTCAAGAAGGGTCATCACTGACTATCTGGCCTGCACTTATCACAACCTCTCTCTACTCTTAATGCTTTTTTGAATCTCTTCAGCCTCCAACTCACTCTTAAATTATCTTTGGAAAGGTGTTCCACCTAGCTTTTACAACCAGCAATTCTTAATGGCAAAGGTTTATTCCTCAGAAGGTTTGCAAAGCACCTCTCTCATTACTAAGTGTATAGACAGTGGTAGAGGGGTCTTCTTTTTGAACTTGATCAATAGCTCCACAATAGTGATATCTCAGTATTTCAGACACAAAAAAATATTTTAATAGGACATGCTAAGCATGTCTTTTTCTCTTAACCTAAGAGCTGCCTCTCTGTGTTGCTTATAACCCTCAGGCTGTCCAGAGAAAGCTTCTAGACAAGTTTTCTGCCTTATCTTAGACAACCATGCAGACATTGCCTCACTTAAGTCTCCTTTAAACTTGTGACATGGTGATGGTGCACTACATGCTCCTGCTTGGACATCCTCATCAGAAAGAAATGCTGATCTTTGCAAAGCTCTTATGAGTATTATTCTGGTTGTATGTATCTGCAATAAGGAGATAGCTGGTTTCTGCCCATGGCATTGGTATTACTTTTCACATGTATTTTAAAAAATATGACAGAGATCAAGGTGTCTGAAAATAAATTCTCGGAAAAGAACCACTACGAATGCTTTAGCACACTCATTAATCTCTCAAAGCTATATTGCTCCACAATAGAAGCTGGCCAGTTATCAACAGCAATCCTCTCCCAGAGGGTTTCATGTAACTTAATCCTTGCCCATATGCTAAAATACCTTCAATTAAATTTTACTTTCCACGTGCTAGCACAAACTGTTATGAGTCCAAACAGAGATTTTTTTTTTTTTTCCCCATTGGTGATTTTATGGACTTTCATCTAGTTGTGACTTCATTTCAAAAGTGAAACACCCTTTCTGTATTGTGAGTATGGGATCAAAACAGTACCAGCTGTCAAATCATAGACTGATTTGGGTTGGAAGGGACCTTAAAGATTATTTGGTTCTAACACCCTGCCATGGGCAGGGACACTTCCCACTGCACCAGGTTGCTCAAAGCCCCATCCAACCTGGTCTTGAACACATCTAGGGATGGAGCATCCACAACTTCCCTGGGCAACCTGTGTCAGTGTCTCACCACCGTCACAGTGAAGATTTTCCTTCTTATTTCCAATCTAAATCTCCCCTCTTCCAGTTTCAAGTCACTATCCCTTGTCCCATCACTATAAGCCCTTGTTAAAAGTCCCTCCCTGACTTTCTTGTAGGCCCCTTCAGAAATTTAAAGGCCACAATAAGGTCTCCCCAGAGCCTTCTCTTCTCCTGGCTGAACAACCCAAACTCTCTCCATCTGCCCTCACAAGAGACGTCTTCCAGCTCTCCTATGATCTTTGTGGCCCTCCTCTGGACCTGCTCTAACAGGTCCAAAATAACCTGCTAAAACTTAAGCTAAGTCTTTTGCTAAACTGATGGGCAAACGTAGACATTCCTAGCAACAGCAGTGCAGTAATAAGGCAAAGTCCTTAGGTAATGAAGGATCACAAACATCCCTAAGAAATTCCAGCAAGATATGCCTCTTCTCAGGTGATCCAGGCAGCACTTCCCATCCCCAAAATGATTTACAAAGATCCCTTAATACAGCACCTTTGCCATCAGCAGGATTCTTGGTATTTTCTTGTAACCAAAAATATAACAGTAAAACATGACTTCTGCCTTTCAGGATACTTTGTTTCCCATTGGTTTTGTGCAAAAGGAATGTTATGCCCAGAAAGGACATTTGAGAACATCCAGGTTCCCCAGACTCCTGGTAATACTGGCATGTAAACATCTTTGAGCAAAAGCAAGACAACAGCAACTGTGTGCTAACAGAAACCCTCTGCATCCCCCTGACAGCAGGTCATCACAACACAGTACCATTCAATGCCAACTGAAGGATGAAGGGGTTTAGAAAGGTCATCTTATTTCCTAGCCTGGTTGGGTGCAATAGCAAAACTGAATCCAGTTTAAAAATTCATCATAAACCCCGTATTGCTGGGAGAGTTAGTCACAGCGTTTTAGCCATGCAGACAAGACAGTAAACGGAGGACAGTGCTTTCTGACTTCTTCATCTGATCAAATGCCATTTAAAATTCCCTTGATCTTTTCTCAAAGGGAAGACTTGAGTTTCTGTATTTATGTTTCTTGTCCAAATAATGTGGGTGCTTGAGATCTGGAGCAGTTCTACTGTTTAAACAGAACATCACGATACATGACTTTGAGAGTCTGTTCCCTGTCCCACAATGGCTTATTCAGCAAGTGACTCAGAACCAGACCTACACACACCCGGGGGGAGCCTCACTTGACCATGAATGAAGTGGTTTTAAGTGAAAGATCAACTTCGCAGTGCATCTGTAGTGTATTCAGCAGCTGAGTAACTCCGCTTTCTCTAGGTAAGGCTACTCAGCACCGCATAGTCACGACTGAGTGAGCTTGCCTGACGAACCAGTGTTTTTGTCACATTCATGTGATGCTTTGAGGCTTGGCTGTGGCCAATAACCCTTCTGACTCTTACAGCACACAGGCCCTCTGTGCCATGCTTTACTGGGCTTTAACAGTACCAACAATGCCGCACAGGCCATCTGCTGTGAGGCTGAACTAATGCACGTTTGTAAAAATAACCCTTCGAGATCTGAAAGAGCTTATAGAAATGCAAAGCAGAATAGCTGGACAGTGGCCAGTATTGTTAATAATTCTGTGATTGATTTCAAACACAGACAGTTTATTTCATGATTGAAATTTGCCCTTGTGTTTGACAGGAAATGGGCAACATCAGAGAAAGCCTTGAAGTGACTGTGTGCACTTACTACTAAAACATGCATGTTGACAAGTTGCTTTAGAATTCAAAAAGAATTTTTAATGTGACGTTCTAGCACAGCAGTCAATTCATATATACCGGCTTGTGATCTGCAAGTTAAAAATGCTGATTAACTATGATGCAAGACTGCTTTAAAGTAGAGCCCTTTGATTTCCATATTTTCTGACAGATATAAACTAATTATTGAATAACATTTGCATGATTTGCCTGTCTTATATCCTTAATCAAATTAAAAGATTTAAAGGAAAATGTATTATTTATAATGTTTTGTGTAACAGGGTTTCATCTCAGCCTGTTGAGTATTTATGTTAAGTGCAGATATTTTGACAGAAATTGATACTGTCCAAAACCTGAAACAAAAGGGAAATACAGTCAGGAGGGCTTAATATAGCATCTCCCTGACACTGTTTGAATACGAGACAGTGGCAAGAAGAGTCTGCTGACGATCTGCGTTGCACAGAGATTGTAACCTCTGCAATCTTTTTCCTCACATGTGGTGTTGTGTTGCAGCTGAAAGTTTTTTATTTCCTCCATTCCATACAGAGATGACAACTGACCAATGGGGTAATTAGATTTTGCCTGAGCTATTGGATATTGTGATCAAATGATGATGTTAAAAGCAAAAGAGCATATTGCCAATGGGAGAATGAATATCATAAATATCAGAATCAAATGAAAAAGGGGTTCTCTAGTAGATGACTTCTCAAAGAAATATACCATTCCCAAATACCGTAAGTAGTGATATTGCAAGATCAGGAACAAATATTTTTGTCATTAGAAAGCCAGTATTAATTGTTAAATTAAAAATTCATTAACTTTGGTCCACAAGACCATTGAGTAGCCTCACTTATTCACATTGCAAACCATCCCTCCTTGAATGCCTGGATGGACTTCCATCGAGTTTTCATATTTTATTTTTTCAGAAATGATTATCTTACATACATTCCTATACTACATATCACACAGTACATACAATGATTTACAAATCTCATAAAATCAAATGACTCTTTTCATCGACTTGTACAGAACTTTAATACTGAAATGGCTTCTTTCAGTTTGTCTTGGTTTGAGCTCTCCTGTCTCTCTCAATGTGTAAAGACTAAATGACAGATGTAGTGATTACTAGGTAAAACAATTTAATTTGACATCCACGTTCCAATAAATATAACAGTGTCATTGTTTTTTCCTTCGGACAGCCAAAAAGAAAAATATTTAATCTTATGACAGTGTGTCATTCAGTGACTTTGGGATCAGGATGACAACATTTCTTTGCACATATTTGAGGACATTAGAATAATTGTTCTGAAACAAAATCACATCTATTTGGAACAATATGTCCTGCCTCAGGGTGAATAATCTGCATTGCAAGAGTGGTGAAATTATTGTGCTACAGGGGTAAGAGTCTATTTTCCTATGCATCAATCTCCACCTAGTTTTTGATAGGTGACTGATCCACACAAACATGACTCCAAATGATTTACATGAAGACAGTTCTGTGAAACCAACTTGAAGTGACTCCAATTAAACAGATTAATAAAGAACTTGCATTAAAACAATTTTGTGAAGACAAAACTGAACTGAACAAGCAACAGGTTCAGGCCCAAGAGCATGAGCACTAGTGTTAAGACTCAAAAGACTGCAGGATACACTTGGCTTTGATCGTGCTTAACTGTGACTTTGGTTAAGTTACTTCCCTCTTCTTGGCCTCATTTCCTAATCTATAAAATGAGGATACCGAGACTTGTTTTCCTTGTAAAGTGCTTTCAGCTACCCATCTGAAAGTTTTCATAAAAAACTGGTTGGTTACTCTTCAAGTCTATGTATTTTGAAATTTCCATATCAAAACCAGATTGATTAGTCTATACTAGTTTACTGTCTCTCAGTAGTGGTCAATGAGTGAGTCATCAGAAACGTAAATGTTTGATAATGCATATAATTGCATTATAGATAAAATTAATTCCCACGAGGGACCATTCCTTCCTGGCTCAAGCTGGTGATCGGCTTATGCCTTGAAGCATGTGGGCTGATAGACCTTGTAATTTTATCCTACCTACTGTAACTGCAGAAGCTTTTTTTACAGTATTCATATGTGTCTAATCCTTTTTTAGAATCTTGCTAAGCTACTTGCCTCAATAATTCGCTTTACATTTGCTGAGGTTCTGATATAGGTGAAGATTTATAATATGCAGGACTGGTTCCAAAGCTCAGATTCTTGATTCTTCAAAATTCACAAAGAGCCTTGCCTCAAGGTTATTAGTCATGGCTTCTTGGAAAATGTTGTGATTATACAGAATAAAATGAGGACATTAAATAACATCCCAAGTTTAGTGGTATGCCTACTGCATAATGCAGTGCCTTGTTTACAAGGTACTTCAAGTGAACACACATCTATTAACAAAATTAATTATGAACAATTGCTGTAATTTCTCCTTGCTTGGAAAATACCTCTTTCAAACAATTTGGGTTAACAGTAGCTTGCTGATTGGCTTCATCTCACAAACAAGACAATGAACAATGTTAATGAATTCACATCTGTAATGTTAAGACTATGGTATAAGAAACAATACAAATTTGTGGGCTGTTATGGGGAGTGGGTGTAAGCAAACAAAAGCCAGAGGAGCCTTGTTGTGCTAGACACTGCAACTCCATTTCTGAGGTTTTAAGTCACAGTGGCATAGCAGAAATGACTTAGTGAGACACAAGCTATTCACCTATGTTACTGAGGAGTCTGGAAAGCACTTAGTGTGTTGGTGAACAGAGGCCACATACAGGAATGAAAGTATTGACTGACAACATGAAAAGACCAGTGTCTTCAGTGGCAGAAATACATTCATATAGAATATGCACAGAGAAGCATCCAGCAGAAAGGACTATTACATGTACACATGTACTTACAGCCTGCTGGTTTATGATTAGGTCCCCTTAGAGAGAGGTGTATTTATTATATTTTGAAATAAAAAGAATAGACAGAAAGAAATAAATGAAAGAAATTAATAAAAAGAATGGAAACACATGTGCTTTCCTAATTTTTAGCATGAGGGAATTCTAGGACTCTTTGCTGAATGAGATGCTCTGTCTAATAAATAGAAGATCTACTTTGATTTCCAGTGGGGATAAACACATTGGAAAATGTTCTGAAATACTGGTATGAATATTTGCTTTATGAATGGATTAAGTAAGATATACCTTATTCAAATGGATCCCAGAAACACCAGTACAGCCACGGCTTCCAGATCAACATTAAGGAGGCTTCAAGTAATTCAAGCCTTTCTCTAGGGCTTGGTCTAGACTACATCAGGAAGTTCTGCCACACAAAGAAATCCTGAGGAAAAGTGTGCTAAAATTTTTGATAGATATCTCCTTTCTGATTTGGGGATGTATATGGTAATATTTAACTTACTTTGCCTTCTCTCTTATGTACACATACAAATGGGAAGTCACAGTACTAACATGCTTTGAACTATAAAAGCCTGTGAAAAAATACCTGGACCTCCTTCCAATGAAGTTCTTTCCTAGTGTTCTTTCCTAGGGGGATACTGATCTCCTCCAAAATTAAAAAACAGGACTCAACACAAATCAGACCAAAATCAGGAAGCAGTCATCCCTTTGCTGAAGACATAGATGGGAAGGACAAGAGACCGAGACTGAAGGCAGTGGGAAGTTAACAGGTGGTCTGGAGCATCTGAGCATCATGTGCACTCATACATCATTTGCATGAGAAATCACATCTTCGGCTGTGTTAATTTCCATCTTTTATTGCTTTTTCTTCCCTCCTGATTTGTGAGTGTATATGTTTAGGAGAAGCTCTTGTGCAGCAAACCTGAAGAATTAAATTGTCCAGATATGCCCCAAAGAAACGTGGCATGAATGCTAGAATAGTCTGGTTTTTTCCCCATTGTAATGGGCCCTGAGCTCGTCCTGCTGGCTGCACTTCAGGGAAGTCTGTGCCTACCTCCAGTGTGTCCTGTATTCTGCCCAAGTCAGAAATGTTGCCAGGTATCCTCTTCTTTTCCTTTTCCCCTTTCCTTTCCTTTCCTTTCCTTTCCTTTCCTTTCCTTTCCTTTCCTTTCCTTTCCTTCTTTCCTTTTCTTTCTTTTTTTTTCTTTTCTTTTCTTTTCTTTTCTTTTCTTTTCTTTTCTTTTCTTTTCTTTTCTTTTCTTTTTTTTTT
>JANHGN010003684.1:90696-131553 GCA_024605025.1 Megaceryle maxima | reverse complement strand
AAAAAAAAAAAAAAAAAAAACCAAACAAAACAACCAACCAACCAAACATACATTTGGAAAATTTGTGTTCACATGAAGATCAACTGATGCTCTTCCAACATGTATAAGGTTAGATATTTGATTCTGTTCATATGTCTCAAGTGGGCACTACCCTAACATAGCTGTGCTTTCCCCCAGTAAACATTAGTTTAGCCCCAGTAAACATATGCCAGTCAGAATATGCAAGGACACTAAAGATGCAGCAGGCATGAATCTCTTGGGATGGAGGAGATTAGATCTTTCTGAAGCAAAGCCAAATTACACAGGTCTAAAGTGTGAAATGAAAACATAGCCGTGGTTCTTACAACACAGCTGAGCCACCCAATGGATAGCCTCTGAGGAAGCATCACCTTCCTCTCCAACCACATTTCTGCACTTCCACTGCACCACTACCTGCTCAAACCCCACAGGAAGCCTATTTATGGACTAATCCAGTAGATAACAAACCTCAAAACCAAAATAAATAATAATAATAACAAAAGTAAGTCTTTAATTGCAGGACCATAGTAATGCCAGTGGTGGTACAGGGTAAATGCAAATAGGCTAGATTAGATGAACATGAAACTGCGTTCTCAAACTTTAACTGCTGCAAGTGTTTGAGAGAGTTCTTTCAAATTTTTCAGGATAATCATCCTCCAGAATCTGTTGTATTTTTATACCAAACAATTTCTGCATTAATTCATCTCCCAAAATCAGAAGCTGGGGGCTACCAGGAAGGATTTGAGGCACGCTTTCCTTGGTATCATCCTCACTCCTGCCAAGTCAGATGATTTAATGAGAAAAATGATGCTCAAGGTATGTACAAAACCTCACACTCTTCATATAGGTACTGCAGGAAATTGTAGGTTTCTTCCTTTTTAGATACAGTATTTACCAGCAGCATCCAGTTTACCCATTTGCTATTAGTCTCTGTCTCTTCACACTCACTATCCAGGTTTACAGAGCTAGAACCCCCGTAGAGCTCCCTACTGGAGACCAGTGACCTCTTGTGCTGTGACCTCATGATCCCTTTCTGATCTCAGCTTTGCTGTCTTGGAAAGGGCTTGTACTGCCAGCAGCTGTTAAACCTTTTTTCTCCAAACACTGTAACTCATACAGGCCAAATGCATTTCCCACATTTTACCTCTCCCACACAGACACTCCACAAAGTCTTTCAGGTGGATCCGCAGACTCTTCCAAGCATTTCTCTGCTTGCTGCTACTCTCCTACATGCAAGTCCACTGCCTTTAACTGCATTCTCCCATATTTTCAGACTGCTATGAGTCACTTCTGCAGGCAGGCAGAGCCAGACATCAAATCTCCACAAATACAATCACCAACCTCTGCTCTTTTCAAACACCCACTACAAGTGGAATGAATTTACAGCCTGGCCAAAGATTCTGTCACAAAACCTGCACCTTTCAAAATTCCACTGGTTTTGGTCATAAAGTATCCTTCCAACCACACTATTTCACTTGTCTGCTTCTTCCCCAGGAAAATAGAACATATGATTAAAGACATGATTACCTAAGAAGAAACTGCTGTTCTTTTTCCCAGAGCCCAACTGCTTGTGTACACACAGCAAGTCCATCTTTAACTCTTTTTCATGATACTGCCAGTGTGTTCCAGCTCCCTGGAGCTTTTAGCATCTTTTCTCTTGCTGTTCTCTTTCAACTGCTCCTGATGATAGCCCCTTTTACCTTCACTTCTACAAATACTTTTTCAAGTTCTAGTTACGATACCATAAGTGGAACCAAAATTGTCAGACCTGCATCTCAACTACTGGCAAACAAATCTAGACCAGTTCAAGATACTGCTAATTATGATCTTTGGAGATTATGAAGCATGATCTCTGGAAAAACCTTCTGGAATTTCTCAACTCATCTCAGTCCTTACAACTTAAGTATTTAAATTTCATTTGTCTGTGGTAATGATCCCTAAGGTTGTAAAAACAAACAAAGGAAGAAGGAAAGTCAAGTTTTATCAGCTGATACTAGAGTACAGTCAGAGCTTTCTATCTTGATGGAACAGACTTCTTCCTTGTAAATAAGTAGAGCCACTGATAGTTACTGTATCAACAGGGTCCCTCTTGAGAGCCATCATTGCACAGGATGATACTTGAGGCTTGCCAGGAGATTTAACAAGTATTTACAGACAACAGATCAGTCTCTAGCAGGTTGCATGAGTAGGCAAACAAACTGTTGTGAAGGCCTGAACAAGTAGGAAACCAACCACAACACCTATAATATTAAAGCAATGGTGATCTCCAACATGCAACTAAGCAGTTGGGCTTTAATAGCTTAACAGTCTGATCTTTATCCTCAAAGTCTTACCCAGAGCAAACAAGCTTTCAGAAAGCTTCTGAGAAGATGGCATTTTCTTAATACACATGACTGAAAATTGGATCATAAGGGAAAGGAAAAAAAGCTTTAGTAGCTTCACTGGTCCAACTTAGCCTACCAACTTGTAATGCCTTGAAAACTACTTATACTTGTGAAGACAATCCACTAGTGACTGCAGAAGCTGTCACATTAGCAGACAGACTGACCACAAGCTTCCGTTCAGAGCCGTGGAGTTTCCCCAGGTCAGTTCTACACAAATTTAGTAACCCGAATCAGTCCAAGAAAGGCAACAAGTACAATGTGAAGGGGTTGGGGGCAAGTTGAAGGTGGCCAAGAACTCATGAGCCCTTAGCCCTTGGAGGACAGCGAGCATGTGCAGCAGCATTGCTGTCAGAGATGCTGAGAAAGAGGCAGTTTCACTTTCCAGGATGAAGGGAGTTGGTAGGACCACTGCCACCAGGGCAAAGCCTCGAGCTTTAGAGTGAGCGGAAGGACACTTAATATGTCACATGTCAGATTTAATGCAAACCACGAACCTCAAATCAACAGCAGAAGAAGCTTAGGGGGGTAAGAACATGTTAGGTAAGGGAGCTCCACTACAACAACTCACATAGCTAGAAAAAAGTAAGACAACTTTAGAGAACACGAGGACTTTCCCAGGTCTGAAACAGAAGGAAGATATTCAGCCAAAGCTGAGTCATCTGTAAGGGGTGTACGTTGAGGGGCAGAGGAGGGCTGTGGATAATCAGTATAATATAGTCACACCACCACCCTCCAATAAATTTAATGAAGGGCCTAGAAGTTTCCCTGTTGTAACATTTTCAGTTCCTATACAGTGTTAGACATGTACAGCATCTGATGGGGTAAGCAGTTAAATAGCCATGTGATGGAGCTGTTGGAGCTTAAAAGGTAAGTGCCTACACTTAAGGGGAGAGGCAAATTAAACCATGCTAACATAGTTTTGCTTGAAGAACTTATTTCAAATTCTCATCTGTGTATTGTCCCAGGAAAAGTATATTAAGAAAATCTGAAAAATTAATAAGGAAGTGATGTGGGAGGTATTTTCTTGTGAAGAGATCAAGTATTGGTTTGAGATGCAGGTTCAGGGTGAGGGGAGACAACAAAAAAACCCACCAACCTACAAAATTCAGGCACCTTGCCAAGAAAAACAGAACTTAATGTACAGCAGCAGGGAGATACTGTTACCACAGGTAAGGCTGGTAAATGAACAAAGCAGTGAAGAACCCTGGTTGCTCTTTTTTAAACACAAAGCACCTTGTTTATTTCTGCCTTTTCCAAAAAGCTCCCATTTAATTGACACTCAGTACAGGGCTGAGGAGAATGAGTCAAGAACACGCCCAAGATGCATAGGAAGACACTATTAAAGACACTAAGTAGCAGGAAAACACTTGTAAAACTTCACCCCATGTGATGTCATTCCCTCTACACAAGGTTTGGGAACCCAAATGGCACCCAAACATTCCTAGCATTGTTCACAGTAGGCAACAAAGAAGCGAGTCACAGTTTAAAAACTGTAACCTGCAGTCTGTAAGTCCTGTCAAGGTGCTATAAAATATCCTCCAAAGAGGAGAGTGTGTTGTAGCAGGCTTAGTCTACCTGAGACTTTTACTGTGACTGATGTGCAAGACCCTCTATAGTTTGGAAAGACCTCATCTGAGATCCAACAACCCAGGGGAGAAAAAAACAAACCAAAAACCCAACAAACCCATAATTTATTTTGTATTACCACTGTCACCTACCAACTGAAGGACTGGCCTTGTTCAAAGCAGACATAGGAATCAAAGTGCAGGGGCCAGTGTCTTGGCAAAATACAACTTATCCAGAGAGAAAAATATCCCATTGATCCTGCTTTAAATTCTTAATCTGTGATTGAATTTTTATTATTTCCATCACTTCCATCAGAACAGCACACACTGGAAATCTGCTGGGACACAAGTTTCAAGCGGTTGATCTGACACACCCTGCACAGCCACTTCACCCAATACTAGAAGCTCAACCCCAAGAGCAGAAGGGCATTGCCAGAGAGGACAGAACAGTCCAGACCTAATCAGCCACATAAAACCAATTCTAAAATTAAACCTCCTCTGAAAAAGAGCCAAGGCTCTACAGGTCAGTTGCAGGGCTCATTTGCTGATGTCTGAATAAAAGCCTTCACTATGTGTATTTTGTGCCAACAAAGAAAAATCAGGCTACAGATTTAAAAAAAACTCCCAAATACTCAAATGGTCAGGCAACCATCATCACACAGAAGGTCCACTCGGAGGACCTACATGCTGCCAGTAGGTTTCTTCCCGTGAGGGATGTTCCCAGCAGAGGAGATGAACCCCTCAAACAGGAAGCTGAGCAGGGTGCAAGACAAAACAGAGAATTGCTTTACCGAGAGCCCCTGTATCAAGTGTTAGACTTGCCTGCATTTGGGCACGTCACCAACGGAACAGAGAACTCAATTTATAAGGAGAGCAAGAACATGGGCCAAACACTACACCATTTATCTGAAGTTCTGTAACTGAAATAAGCTGTAAAAAAATAAAATAAAAAATTCCTGATCATGAACGCTGAATATTTTGAGATTGGCTAAACAGTGTACACACCACTAATTAAAGAGAGACATAATACCTAGGCTTTCTTTACTCCCAATACCTGAGCAAAGTGAAAAGAGAGATGACCACAGATGAAACAGATATAATAATTATAAATTTGAGCAGAAAAATCCTGCCAGAATGAGTAGGGACATGGATTTAATTAAGTGTAAATTATTACCCACTCCTTGCACTGTGTGTGCAAACAGGACATTATTTTCTTGTTTTCCTTCTAGAAAACTACACAGAGCAGGTTTATGTAACCAGGTATTAAAGCAGTCCAACTAATTGGTTAAGAGGAAATAACTTTTTCAGATCACCTAAAACCAACCTGATCTTCCTTCCCCCCAAAGCAACTGCATAAGAAGATTAACTTTTTTCTACTGAGTTTTTAACTTTTTAACTACTGAGTTTCACAGCACCCTTAATGAGAACTTTTTCTTTTTTTTTTTCCCCCCTCACAGAAAGCAATCTACAAATAGCAATAATAAACCCCACAAACAAACCAACCAACCAAACCACACATGGAATGCAGAGACCACAAAGTTCCAGAGAGTTCTGGTTATCTCACTAGGAAATATCTACAAAGATTAAGCAAATCAAGAGAAATTTTGAAGCAGGAGTTGGTGTCTCTGTAACACTTGCCCAGCAAGAAGGCCAAAAGAAAAGTTCTGAGGCTCTTGCTTCAATTAAGTGATAAAGAGCTGGGGTTTTGCTGCTGTTTTACAGCAGGACTATATAGAACATGGGAGACAAAATTTGCTATTTGTTATTTCAGAGCCCAAAATCTTTTAAATCACTTAACTGATTTTAAGATTTTTCTAAATCAGAAAAGCACAGAAAGTGAAGGATGGAAGACCTAATAGAGGGTACAAAATGTATACACATTTATTTTGCATAAGTATCAATTGTTACCCAAGGGGAAGAAACAGCAGAGGGAGTTTGCAGGTTATTTAGATAGGAGAAGCTACAGGTGCAAACGAGAACAAGACTCAAGTTTCATGAAGGGCTCATATTACAAACAAATAGCATGATCCTTAAAATGCTTCCAAATACCAGCAAAGAAAAATATTTCTCATTAGAGATTTTTCAGTAAGTTCAGCTCAGTAATGCTGAGAGACATTGATATGTTAGGTTTGTTTTCAGGGGTTATTAATAAGAGATTTAGATCCCACTTCGGTTCTCTAGAAGTCTGAGGAGTTTGGGCCTTTTTCTCAGCTTTTCAGTAAAAAAAAAAAAGGTACTATTTACATTAAATTTTTCACAAAGTTAATAAAGTACTTCCTCTAGCCTTCCTAATGTTTTATTTCAAAATTAAAAATCCTTTTCCTTCCTTCTGCATGGGAGGTTTGTCCATTCTCCCTACAGCCCCTCACACATAACTCAAACCACAGCAGACCCTAGAAGCACCAACAAGGTGTACAAAAAACGACCAGGCACATGCCTGCACTACGGAAACACTGCAAAAGCTGGAGTAGCTTCACAGGCTGAATAGCTATGAATCAGAATTTACATGGACAAAGTGAGCCGAGCTCTCTGTCATGTGGTTTTCTCCACAACAATAAACAGTTCTGTGTAATCAGCAGCATCATGAATTTGCACAGAACTTGCACCAGACCAGTTTGCTGCCTGAACCTCTGTGCCTGCTGGGACCCCAGTTGCTGCAGCAGGAGGCAAATGGGAAGCCCTGCGCACCCCCAGAGAAAATACCCACACCCTTCCACAGCACCATCCTTGCTTGCCCAGCTACTGCTCTCAGCTTAGAGAAATTTTTTACGTGGCAATATTAAGATTGCAAAGGGTCTTGAAACTCTGTGACAAGCCAGATGAAGATAAAACACATAAAAAAGAAGCAGGACAGTAGGTAAAAACAAGAGAGTAAATTTAGGATATAGTCAAGCACGTGTCCTAAGCCTTTCTTGTATGTTCACTTAGCCACAGAAACACAAAATAGGGACTACAGTCAGAAAGCAGGAATGGGCTAATTGAGTTAAACACTTTAAAGAGCCAGCACAGAGTCTGTAATTTAAGAGCTGACAACACGCTGATTATAATGTTAAAGAAAAAATAAATAAATAAACTCCATCTATAGCGAAGCAGAGCTGTGACTGCACACCACTAATACAACTGAGAACAAACAAATAAACAGAATTCTAGAGACGCCAATTCTGTGCAGTTTAAGCAGGGAAAGCAGCGTTCATGTTTTCCCAGGTCCGTCCTACAGCCTTTCCAGCCTTCACTCTCGGCAACCGTCAGCCATCTGAATTAGCCAGATGATTAAAATAGTAACAAGAAGGAGGACGAAACGCAGCACGACCGCTGGCCCCTGATCCCGGCTCTCCCCCCGGGCCGGTTGCCCCCCTCCCTGGAAGCGGCCCCGGGCCCTCCGCCTCCCGCGCCCCGGTGTAGGGAGCAAAGTGGGGAGAAGAAGGCGTGGGGGGGGGTAGGCCGGGGCACGGCGGCACCGGGCCCCTCTCGCCGGGGAGGGAGCGGGCGAGGCCGGGGCTGCCCCGCAGGAGGCACCCCCGTCCCTGCCGCGGAAGCCGAGCGGGGGTGGCCGGGCCCGGCGGGGCAGGGCCGCTCACCTCTCCTTGGAGTACAGCTCCCGCTCCAGCCGCCGCTTGCGGATGAAAGCCATGGAGCCGCCCGGCCTGGCCGCTGCTGCCACCGCTGCCACACCAGGCCGGGCCGGGCCGCACCGCGCCTCAGGGAGGCGGGGAGAGCGGGCCGGCCCGCGGCCGTAGGAAGGCAGCCGGTCTGGCGAGCCCTGCTGGGGGCGCCCGCCCCGTTTATATCGCCGGAGAGGCGGGGGAAGGTGGCACAAGCAGCCGGGGAAAGGGAGCCTGTCGGCACCGAGGGCCCTGCGCCCTCGCCCGGGCTGCGGCGGCTCTGCGGGTCCTCCGGGGCCAGGGAGCCTGGGCCGGGCTGGGGCTGCCCCGGGGGAGGCCTTCAGCAGAGGAGCGCAGATGCCCACCCCCACTTCTGCGTCCCTCCATAAAGCTTCCGCCGTTTTATTTTATTGCGAAAATGTCTACTTAAATAAACATTTTAATAAATACTGTAAATAAAACGTCCTCACAGTGAGATTCTTTCTGCCCATTGACAGACGCTGTCAATGCAGGAGACAAAAGTTCTGCCGGGGGTTCTAAACCTAAAAAAGTCCTCCGTGAAAGAAGGAGGCAAATAAAATAAAATCCCTTAGTTTGTTCAAAACACTTCAGTTCATGTAACTATCATTGTACCTGAACAATTTATAATGTGTTTACTGACAAGATCTCTTGTGAGGTAGAAAAATACTGCTATTTGCACTTTTAGAAGTAAAAAACACAGGCGGGATGTAATTTTTTCACATAGGAATAAAATTAATTACGGACTTGTAAAGCTCCAAAGATTGTCTAATCTCTGCCACAAGGCTGAACTGGGTATATGTTGATCACTGTCAAATATTTTCAATTTATGGACCTGTAAACATGAAAGTGAGAAGTGTGTATCTTGAGGTTTGCTTTTGCTAGTTGCCTTTCAGGGGCCCCTTAGGAGTAGTTCACAAAGTCTAAGGACGCGACAGATTGAAATATTGAATAGACTGGTTTGAAAACCAGTCATACCACCCGCAAGAACTATTTGTCTAATCAGTTTGTAAAAGCATAGATGCTTTTAAGGTGCTTTGAAGGAAATGTGCAACACCTGCATGTAGCTTGAACTGATGTCCAACAGCATTTATGAATATGTAGATGTCCAATAGCCGATCTGAATTTTCTTTGCTGCATTTCTTGTCATACGCCCAGTGGAAATGGACAGTATTTGTTATGATGTTCACATCTATTTTAATAAACTGAGTGTAAAGATATATGTTTATACAACTGTCTCTGTGTGCAGATGTGTATAATGTCCCATAAACTAAACAATTTTGTTCACTTTCCTCATAGGCTGCACTCATAACTTATTCTTACAGCTTTACTCTGGCTTCTTTCCAGTATGACTTTTGTTTTAAGGTATAAGCTCCTTCTTAGCAGTCAACTTGAGGCATCAACACCAACAAGGGTGCAGGATTTATGTCCCATGACACACATGAGAAGAACATCTATAAAAACATCCCAGAAATAACTTGCTTTTCTTCCTGTGGTCCAAACTTCCCCTCAGAACCTTATGTTGCTCCCTAGTTCTCCCCATTTTATAATGTACATTTAAGTTCTCCCCAGGTATAATATTTTATATTATAAAAAAAGGTTAAAAAAAAGGGGGGGGGGGGGGCGCATTAGACTAGTGTGAGATCATCTGTTCCTGACAGATGTACCTCTCCATCGTGGAATTTCTTCTGGAATATCCCTTGGGATCAAAATTATTCTGGATATTTTTGGACCTGCTTTCCTTAAATAGACACATTTTATCACTTTCTAGTCATCTTGAACCAGTACAGTCTCTTTTAGCAACTTAGAAATTATTTTTGCTATATTATTAAGTTAAATTCTTCAGGCCCCATTAACTTGAATATATGCAATTTCAATAGTTTTTAACTCATTCCTTTTCTAAATTTAATGATAAGATAAATTTAACTAAGTATCTGGGCACTTCTAATGTATTTCCAGAACATTTTCCTGTTGTCTTTTATACCTCTTTTTACCTATCACTCATACCATAGGCTTTATGATTTTATTCTTTTATTCATATTCTTTTATGTTACTCTTCAGTTCTGTTCCTTATTGCAACTTTTTTTTTCCCCCAAATCCTTGAAGAGCTTTTAATACGATATTAACACAGTCTACTTAAGCTCCCCCTGTTTCCTTTTGTTCACATCAAGATACCTTTTGCTATTGTATGTTTAATTAAAAACGAGTCTCTTGCTCTGTAGAAAATCTAGGTTAGCTTTAAATGACTGAGCTCAGGCCTGGACCATACGAACAGAGGTTAATTAACTCATGTAGAGTGAGTGGCATGCTGTTATGATGAGCCTGCTTTTAGTACCTAGACTAGCCTGATTAAAGCTGGCGTAGCTATTTCTACATAACAATGCAATCCATAGTTGGCAGTGTGGATGTGCTTTATCTTTCTCTTTTTTTCTTAGAGTAGGGAAGCCTATTTTAGTCAAATGTTTCATGATCACTTTCACCCAGTTTACCTTCTGCCCTTTAAACCAAACTGAGGTCCTCCCTACTTGTCATGTAGTTCAAGTTGGTAATGTCTCTTAAAAATTCCTCTGTCCCAAGAAGCAAAAGATCATCCCTAAAATATTAAAGGAACTTGATGGATCTTTTATGTCCTGCCATGCTGTTTTTCTAACTGGTATTCAAGTAATTGAAAGCCACTGTTATCTCACAGGCAAGTTTTTTTTCAATACTTTCATTAGTTACTCAGAAAAAACATCAACTTCCTCCTTTTGCATACTGCTATAGTCCACTATGAAAAATAGACCCCAATTATGACACTTTTACTTCCTCCTTTTCACCAAGAACAGCATCTTTTGTCTCTTGCCGGATTCGATGCAAAATGACTCATCCTCCCCTGATTTCCTGTGCCCACTTTCCCCAATCATTCTTACATTCAGCTATCACTAAAGTGTGCCACCTCATCTCTGGGATGCTACTAAAACCGTGTTTTTTTTCCCATAGGTTCACTAGAACCCTGGCATTTGACTACAAATATCCCAGGAGGTTTTCCATTATTTACTTTTTCTCTCTTAATGCCTACTTTTTAATTCTCTCTTCCTCTCTAAGATTCCTTTTTTTCTAGCTCTTTGTAACTGGCCTCATTCAAACTCCCTTTTCTAATGGTGGTTAAAGGACACCTCTCTATGTCTGTGAGTCACTGTCTTCAAATGCTCTTTCCTGTCCTTGTTGAATGGACATAATTTCTTCCCAATAATATAATGGAATGACATCCTGTGGTCAAATAGTTCAGACCCTCTGCCAAGCCATTCACAAAACTGGGCCGTTGACCCCAGTATTTATCATGTATTAGTGTTTAGCTGATACACGTATCAGTATTAGCCCAAGCTCAATCCTCCCCATAGAGTATTAGTCAATAATGTATATTGCCCAATATATAGATGAATGTCATTGTGAATACAAGATTCACACTGCAGGTGTGGTACTATACTTACTGTGTCAACAGCTTTATTAGGGAAGGTTTTTATCATAGTGGGTTTCCAGCAGATACTCTTCAGCGTGTTTAGCCAGTAAAGCTTTGTCTTTCAGGTACCTAAAAAGCTTTGTGAATTACAGTGCTCAAATGGTACATGTCAATCCCTTCTATCATATTGAGAATTTTTAGACACGTTCAGAATAGGCTTAACCTCAACTGTTGAAGTCAGTGGTGAAGTTCCCACTGAATTGTTGGGAGCATCAGACTCCTGAGTGTATTTCAAGGTTCATCCAATACCGTATTTATTCTGCAAGGTATGTCAATGGCCAACCCATGACACATTAACCAAAAGCAAAGCTAGTAAGCAACACTTTAGTTTATTGTCAGAGCTTGTCAGAAAACAGAAGCACATTTTATGTTGTGGAAAACAACATAGTCACCTCTCACTGTTTTTCAATGACACTCAGGCTATTTAAAATAAGTTTGCAGTTTTGTAAAGTTAAACACTTTTTTTAAAAACACAGATGAATAGTTTTGCTTTCAGCAATAGTTTAGGGCAGGCTGAATTCTGCAAAGCAGATGCTAGCACTGAGTTCTTGTTTGCTTTCTTTTCATTGTGTGTGTACTAGAATAATAGATCCTTAACTGGTACATCTTGCTTCTACCACAGTAACAATAATGGAATCAACATCACCAACAACAGCAATTAGATGTGCCAGGACTTACCCATTGCCCTGATTTGAATGATGACTTGGAGGTTCACTCAGAAATTCCACTGATTTAAAAATAATTGTATAAAGTTTAGGCTGACCATATCATTGCAAGCTCCAGTGTGAACACATTTAAACTACTTTAGAATCAGTATATTTGCACTAAATTCTACTCAGTTTTGGGTTTTAGGGTTTTGGTTTTGTTTTGTTTTTGTTTTTTGTTTTGTTTTTTGAGCCAGTTGTGAATCAATTTATATGTGCACATGAAGTTTGTGTTTAACTGATTTTAAATCAATTTTAATTAAACCATTTTTTCAATAAACAAATGCATAATTTACCATTTCACCTGAAGCAAAACAATCCTAGAGGCAGATTCTGCTCTCCCACATAGCAAGTGATTTGAAAAATACAGAAGCACAGAATCATCTAACCATCTTGGTTGGAAGAGACCTTTAAGATCACCAGGTCCAATTGTTAACCCAGCACTGCCAGGTCACCACTAACCCATGTCCCTCAGCACCACAGCTACATATGTCTTTGCAACTGGTTCAGAGAATTCTCTGGCTGACCTTTGCCCCCAGCTGTACTCTTGTCACTGTTACACGTCTCAAAATACGTAACAGCTCTTTCTCCACAACCTTTTTCTAGAGAGATTTAGAAACTTTATTAAGAAGCAAATTACTTAAAAATTCACTATATATATAATTTATATATATATTATTATAAATTTTTATAACTTCATAGGAAAGTGAGAAACAAAGCAGGAGGAAGTATAATTAAAAGGCAGGAAATTATCACACATTTAAATATGCATTTAAAACATGGGTAGGGTCTAAAGATTTTAGTGCTGAACTCACAGCTCCCACTTCACTCAGGACACTCCCAGCCAACAGATGAATCCACTTGTAAAACTAGAGCCTTTGATTATCGCAGGCTTTCACAAAATATGTCCAACTGTAAACCACAGGCTCTTGTGAAATAGCAACACCACAAAGGTTTGTTCTTCCATGTGTGTCATCAGAAGCTATAACCACAAGTGCTGCTTACACACGATATAGGAATTAATTTGTAAAGGAAGAGATGTGGCGAACTACCAAGGAAAGACTTTTACAAAATCATCAGTGGCATTATTTCTGCTTTTGGGGACTACCAGGGACTAACAGGCATGGTGTGTAGTGATACTCCACTCTGCTCTCCACCACAGCAAGCCCTGGCAGACCAGTGTTCTTAAAGCTTGCTTATTACTCACCAAGGCATGACCTGAGAATTTTAAAATGCTTCTATTTAGCGTCCTGTCCACGGATGCTCAGCTCTGTCAACGTCTCCCTTTGCTCTTGAGTGTGTTTTGTGAATTGTTTGCATTGCTTTTCCTCCAGCTCTAGGGCTTGCGGTGACTGGGCAGCTGATCCACACCTCCGTCTGCTGGTGGGAAATTAGGACAACAGACTCATGAGAAAATGTGCTCACTCACCCTCAGGGAATGAATGATGCTGCTGAGATTGCTTGCACCCTAACCAACCAGAAACTTAATATGCATTTATCTACTACATTAATGAGCATCTAAAATTAATTTACAAATATTTTAGTTAGATAAAATCTGGAGAAATAATTTGTAGACAAGTTTTCTTAGAAGTTTTCATTAGCTATGCTTGTTTATGCAATGTTTGTATACTAAATGGTGATATCAAAACCTAAATGTTTTCCTCCATGTATCCATTTCAATCCATTTAGGATGCTTGTTTCTGACAGACTTAGCTTCTGCATTTCAGAAAACAAAATAAGGATTTATACCCAGTTTATGATGTCCTTCATAAAAAAAAAAAAAAAAGCCAAAAACCAACCTTCTATCAGACCCTTAGGATACCACCAAGCAATAAAAATTGTTATGAGTTTTCACCTAGGTGAGACCTCCTATTGAATTCTACACAGCCAAGATTTCAGCCAGAGAAGGGAGTGAAGTTCTTCAAACCTTATAAACTGAGAAAACAGAAACAGCCTTGATTTATCAAAATATGCAAGGAATTTTGAAGCTAACGTTTGGATTCTTATTAGAAATACCCTACAAGTAGACCATCAAAAGCCTGTGAAGCTATTTCCCTGTGGTTATGATAACAGGTCAGCTTTCCTTAGGTTAAAAAAAAACAACCTGAAAAAGCCCCCAAACTAGAAGTGCTGTTTCACATTTTTGGTCACTTGATGGCACTAAACTAACACTGTATACATATTAATCACCAATAGCATAAGAATATTTCTGTGCCAGTGTATGGGGTTTTTTAAGGCTTGGCTTGATGAAAGTGCTTTGTTTTGTTGAGGGCAGATTTCAGACATAAAAGAGATTAAAAATAAACAAACATGTTTTCCAACATAACACACCAAAGACCAAACCAAGCCTTCCAGCATACAGTCTGAGAGAAATACCTGTAAACTTTGGACAGCAGGGTTTCCACTAAAATGTGTGGCCATCAGGTGGCCGTCTACCTATGGCAGAGCACTTGGATGGACATCCTGGCCATTTCCATGTATCTGGGAAACTGCCAATATTTCAAGGTGAAATGTTGAGTTCATTGAGTGAACGCAGAGGCGAAGCAGGAAGAGCTTTGCTTGGATGGTCTCAGTCATGTCAGAGGAAGCTCCTGGTGGGATAGATGGCTGAAGAAAGAATTGCAGCCCACTGTGTCTCCTAGTAATGTTACCTCCTCACAGAATGTCCAGCAAAATATCTGTATTATCTTTAGCTGTATTTAGAAATCTGAGAACTGAGTAATCCTCACCTAAATAGAACCTTTTTCAGGACTTTTCAGGTTGCCATTGCAATAGTAAAAGGACATTTTTATTTGATTGTCAGAAGTTTTGAGCTTTCAAAATATTTTTCCCTCCTACAAGGGAGGAAAACCAAAATTTTTGAGTATTTTCAAAGACAGCAACCAAAAATGCTTTTGTTGGATCAAATAACACATTTTACTCCTATAATACCTTTCCTCTGATGTTTCTAATTTGTTTCAACAGGAAGTTACTTAGATTTCAAAATCTCCAAGAGTTTTGAAAGACTTTTTCTTTTTTTTACAACCTCCAAAGGCAACCTCTTATGTTGGAAACCTAAAGCAGGATATTTCAGCAAGTTGAAAAGGTGGGGAGGGGGTTTCTTTCTTTTTTTTTCTTTTTCAAACAGGGATTACATGCAAGCCTTTCCCATAAATGGGTTTTAATGAGTTAGTAAATGCAACAAGTTGTGGCACAAAATTCCCAGGCAGCTCTAGAGATGATGCTGCAGGTTGCAGCCACTCTCCCCTTTTCTTGCAGCACTCCTGAAAGAGTCGTTGTGATGGATGGAGCAGCTCTGGCAGAGGGACTTTTGTAGAACTGAGTATGGGAAATCCTGTGATGTCACATGTGCCTGTCCAGCTTAAGGGGAGGGAAATATAGTCATTGTATCTCAAGGTGGTTTTTCTTTTCTTAATTTTTACAGTTAGACACATTTTTTATATATATATATTTCAATTCTTCTTTTATTATCTATTACATTTTTATCTACTTGCATTATGGGACATTTGGCTGGTACTCATCCTGAGCAGAAAAAAGCCTCCATGACCTCTTCACTTCCAGAGCACTGGAGCATTTATCTGCAGGTTTTTTTTTTTCATGTTGTCATTGTCTCACTGCTGCAGAGAGTGGTTAATGATGGACTTCGCTTTCTCATATCTGTATCTTTTCCTATCTCCAGTTATTCTGCAGCTATCAAGAATGATGGTGCTTTCTGGGAGTTTTATGCACTTGACAATGGCTTCAGTTCAGTGGAAGATTTCCTATTTGCCAGCCAGCAAATCCATTGCCAAAAATTTGGTGGGATATATCATCTTGTGTGTCCCTAACTGTGTTAAGCTTGAGGAAGGGGCTTGGCCAAAGCATTGCAGAGCTTTCCACAGTATGCAAATCCAATTTCTGCCCTCCTTTCTATTCATGAAAGTTAATCACTTTCCACAGGAGGTAAATGAGGACAAATTTTGATTTCTTGGCTTAAAAATACGTTGTTTTCATGGCTATCTGATTATATGCTCACTAAATTTAATCCAACTACAACAAACTGAATCTGTTAATGAAGTTGGATAAAAAGCTAATACAAACCATGTGAAAAATCACACTGTTCTATGCAGTCAAGCAGTATTTGAAGAATATGTACCTCATGAAATATGCATGAAAATCTCAAAAATAATAGGCGCAGGTCTATTATTTCTATGCACATCTAATTTTTACATGATAATTAAAAGCATAAGATCTCAAGCCTAAATTCAAACTCTCAGAGAAATAAAGAAATGAGGAAAAGGTCAAGAAATCATCCTTTCAATATCAGACACTGTCATATAAGTTTTCCACTATTACATGTCTTTGTCTCTTCATACATGTGCTGGCATCACATAAAGCCTAATTTTTTATAGGCCTGGTAAAAAAAAAAATCATCATTTTATTTATATGTGAAGGTTTGATTATTGTTGTATGTATGAAGCTCAGAAACCACCTCCTCCTTATGTTGCTGAACTGTGATCATTTTCCAAATTGTCTTTCAGTCATACAATATAACTGGAGTTATTTCTTTTATAAATTTCTAAAGGGTTAAAAAAAAAAAAAATAAAAACAAAACAAAACAAACAAAAAAACCCAAACAAAAAAAACCAAACAAAAAAAACCCACAAACCTTTGCAAAAGCAATCAGTCTGTAAAGATCTGAATCAAAAATCTATCATTTGCTGAAAGGGCTAAGAGAGAAACTTTCCAGAAGATGGGCACAGGGACACTCAGTGGGTCTGCCTGGATGAGGGGTGAGTTTGTTGCCAGATGGTGCTTTCATGGAACCTCATGATCCTCCTTCAAAATGGGATAAAATGCAGAGAGGACTGTGACTTGAGCAGAAACACTTCTGGAGACTCTTAGGGAGACCTCTCATATCCACTCACTCCACTACTTATCCCTTTTAGCTCTGAGCAGCCATTAACTACCTCACAAGGGCAGACCCACAGCTCTGCTGTGTTCAGTTCCGTCTTCTCTCTTATAATTACGTACGCTCGGATGTGCTGTCATTTGTGCAGCTGACAGATGTTTAACCTCACTAACTCTTCTCCGCAAACAATTTTAGTTATAGGCCTTCCTCGTTGGAGAATGTGCACATCAGAGTTTCATAACAAAACTAAAAGATAAAATCTTGAACTCAGTGGATAGGTTCACATTGATTCTAGAGGGACAGCCCTGACAAGGCTCAAGTTTGCAGTTCATCCATCCATCAAACCTGTCCCAAACACTGGCTCCCACAGGACATACAGGACTTGGTTGCTTGTTCGATGCAAACATTAAAGGTAAGGATTTAATTAATCATTAAATTCAAGGAAGTGAATGCCAAAGGGTTCAGCAGGGAAAGCAATCCATGGGTGTCAGCAGTTAGGGAAAGGGCAGATCTGGGAGTCTGGTGTGGCCTCAGGCTGCTCTTGAAAGATGTATCATAGAATCACAGAATTATTATGGTTGGAAAGGACCTCTAGGATCATCAAGTCCAGCCGTCATCCCAACATCTCCCTAACCACTAGACCATAGCCTCAAGTGCTGCATCGACTCGTTTTAGAAAGTTGAGATTGATGGCAAAAATCATATTGCTGTCACCTGCTAATTCTGAACAGCCTTTTGTCTGAGTGTAAAAGAGGGAAGGAAATTGTTACATCTTCTGCCTTGCAGAGACTGAAGAGACTCTGTCCATATGAGTTTGCTCATTGTCTGTCAGCATTTCCACCAACTTTCAGTAGATGTGTAAATTTAGTATCTTTTTAGGCCTACAACCTTTCCTTCACAGATCCTACTCATTTTCACGGATCCAGACTATATTTCACTTATAATAAGAATAATAATAAAAAAAAAATAAAAAATAAAAAAAAAATTCACATTTATTTAAGACTTCAAACAAATTATTAGTGCCTGAGTACTGAAGGTTAAATTCAATACAAAGAGAAAAAAAAATTGTGAAGCCAGATACCAAGCTAATGAAGCTTGGCATAGTTCCCTTAACATCAGTGGACCTCTGTTGATTTACCTAAACTGAGAATCTGGCCCATTAAAATTTAAAAATAAAACTCCAAGTACCTACTAAATTTGAACTTTGTACTTCAAAATACAAAGCAGACACTTTATCCAATGGGTCTGTGCAGTCTTTGGTTAAAATCCACTGGAATTGAGACATATTATTTTTGGCCACTAGAAAGTGCTCGTATTGTTCCCTGGAAGAAACAGAAACATGTTGTGAATTCAAAAGAAAAATTAATGGCTAAGTTTAAAAAAAAAAAAAAATTAAAAATAAAGGCGGCCATGGAGTTCACACAAAGTGCATTCCTTCATCCCAAATTAACAGCTGTGTGCGTGAAGATCTGCTCAGTAAGTCAGACTTAATTTAGCTGTCTTCCTGCAGCAATTAAGTGTGGTAACAGTAGCGAAGACTTTCTTTCTTTTCTTTTTTTCTTACTGTTCATTTTCCTTTTAATCTCTTAATTCCAGTCCTGAATAATGTGTGAAATTTTGGAAAGACTTTGTCTCCAACAAAGAAGTGTAATTCCAGCTCTGTGTGTTGATGGCTCAGGAACTCCATGATAACCACCATCCTCTCTGTCTTTGCAGCTTCTCTGGGGGCTGAAGGACCTCCCCCCTCCTCTGCATCCCGGTGTTCCAGCTACATGGGAGACTGTGGGGCCCCGGCAGATACCACAGCTGAGGGCAGACAAGCACAAAAGCTCTCTAAATAAAATGTATTCCTGGAAATGTTGTAGAAGATGATGAGCTGATCTGATGGGCCATGGATCACAGATTGGGCAAGTCTATGGTGCCACACACAGCCTCATAGCTCAGAGCTGAGAAAAGGGGTGGTTTTCCTGTTATCACGGGTTAAGCAGGACAAAACCAGGAGTTTTGGCTTTACTGTCAGCAGTGGAATGAGGAATAATTAAAGTTAATGGTCTCAGGCGGAGAACTGAACAGAGGCTGTACGTACCCAGCTAAAGATAGACACCCGAATCCTGCACTTGTCAACCACTGGAAGCCGTGGAAGTGCTTAACACACACCTGCCTGGCTGCATAACAGGACTCATGGAGGAAACTCATACCCTGATCATCCCCACTGCTTGATTACTCAGTAACCCACTAGCATCATTTTGTCCTGTGACAACTAAACTGCTCTGCTATAATGGTCCGATTCGGATTCGGGGTTTGAAGGCATTAAGAACCATTCCCAAAAGGGCAATATGAACAAGAATAACAAGACATGGCCCTCTCCACCCTTCCCAGTTCTCCAAAACTGTATTAGCAGCTTTTACACCTCAAACATATCAGCATATCGAACCCTAATTTTATTTTCAGGCTGCAAAATTTTGGTAAGCTGCAATGCACTCTTGTATTACTGTGAACATTTTAAGCTCATGAACATCCTGATAATGATATGTTAGCACCTCAGGGCTACCACACTGGGTCTGAAGGAGACCTGGAGGACAGATGGTACCTGGTGTAGAGATGATCAGGCCAGGCTACTTTGCTTCAGGGCCAGGGAATGGTCCCTGACCAGGTGTTATTTAGCAGTACAGCCACAGGCACAGCAACTGCAGTGTCAGGTTCAAATAATGAACGTAAGTGCTGCAGAGAAACTTATTTCTGTGTGCTGAAACGGTACCTCACAGAACACAGAGGTGCAAGCATAGGACAGGGCTTTACCCTATACATGCTTTAGGTAAGCACATTAATGTCAGGATATAAACATAAATCAAAATTTCAAAGTCTAAATCAGCCTGGCATGTTTTTCATTACAGTAAATTCTTTTAAATAATGTCCCTTAGAAACAGTGTCCTCAATTTTTAGCCAAGTGCAGCTCATTGATATGCCATATTACACCGAAAAAAACAGAACACAACAAAAATAAAGCCCCGTGGTTTATTGGTCAGAATGCATAATGCAGCCTTTTCCATCTAGAGAGGTTCCTCTTTTCTCACTGGGATGAAGAAAGAATATGAATAATAAACTAAGGGGTAGCTCTAAGAGACTGGTGCTCTTTCTTTCATGTGGAAGTTAGAAAGACTGAAAGCAGGGAAAGCATCTTGCAAGAGAGAGATGGCTATTTTTGAAATATCAGGTGCAAGGACATTTAAATCCAGGTAGCCATTACTCAGCGAGGCTCAGATAATTCCTATTGCCTTAAATGTATGGTTACAACACTTACATATTCATATACAGTTACTGAGAGTAAATATTCTTGAGCCAGACTGCTCAAGACTCATGACAGAAAACCCATTTCAAGCGTAACTGAACAAACATTACAAATTCTGGGCCAGGAGAGACACAAAACATCCCAGCGATGAGAAATATATACCCAGAATGGCCTTAAGATACAATGCAAAGTTTAAATAAGTTTCCAATCTAAAAGGGCCAGATTTTCTTAGGAAATGGGAAACAACCTGAGACTATGGGACTGCTCCTCACGGTGCAACTCTAATACAAAGCCAAAGTCACACTCTGCCAGTGTAAGGACAAAGGCAAAGGCTCACTAGCTGTGTTAGACAGCTGGTTTGGGCCATAGTTTGGCTAATTGCTGCATATATACGTGGAAATCTGCTTAGAAAATGACAAAATTCTGTTTGATATTTTATCAAATATCTTCTGCCACATTGCAAGAAAACTGTTCTTAGGAGTTTGCTCTCTCCATCTGCAACCAACAAACTGTGGGATGTACGTGGAGAAGTGCATAGGGAAATTAAACTTGCTAGAACACTTTCTCCTCTTAGGGACAGACAGAGGTCAACGTTGGCAAATATTGGCTCGTGAAGTTAGGCACCTGTGTCCCCAGTTCAGCATGTAAATTTAGGATTCCTAGTCCTGTGAATTTGAGAAGGATCAGTGATACTGTCAAAGGATTTGATGGTCCTTTACCTAATTTTTCAAAACACAGTCATGCTTCTCCACTGGAGGACAACTCGCTGCTCTGCGGGCTGTGCATTTGTAGCAGGCTGCATTTGGCCTTCAGCTACTGATTACAAAAAGTTGAAAGCATGTGAGTTTACATATATAGGTTTAGCTAAAATAACAAGAAAAAAAAATATCTTTCTTGATACTCTACAAGGCAGTAAATATTAACTTAAAAAATTTCCATTTGCCATATGGTCTTCAGGTGATTTGATGTAATTCAAAACAGGCATTCAGCAGCTTAATAGTTTTACCGTACCACAGATGTGTGCATTCCCTTGAAATATATTTTTAGTTTGCTTCTCAGGCCCTGATTCTTCTGCTGGCATTAGAAGCCCAATTACAGAAGCAAAGCAAATTCCAAATTCACTCCACAAGCCTACATTATCAAAACCCTCTCCACTGGAAAAAAAATATTCATGTCAGGCTTGAAATACCTTAATCATATTTCTCTTCTTCATCCCCCAACACAGTATATGAGGATATAATGTAGAAGAGTTAGAAGCTACTCAGGAAAAGCTCTTCCCTGTGTTGTCAGAGTCATTTCAGAGAACTGTGATTTGAGTCTGAGCTTAGGCTCATGGGTTTGCAGTTTTAACATGATTATGCACATGCATGACTAGCACCCATACTCAAGTGCACAAGCTGCAGATTTTAAGTCAGTGGTTCCAAATGTGTCTCAGTTTGTTTTGGTGCTGTGTCTGAAGCAGCAATGATAGCTCTGCAAGAGGCTTTAGGGAAAAGGTTTGTTGTTTGGGCTTTTTGTTTCTTTGTTTTTTCCCTTCCTTGCTGCTTTGATTTCTTACAATAACAGAAGTATTAGCATGAAACCTTTGAGCTCAGATGGGAAAATTTTCAAAATTTGTATGTATTCATAGACTGATGAAGTTTAGATACCAATGAAATATGTGTCTGAAACCTTAGATGAGCAAGTCCACTTCACTTTGCACAGCCATTTGTTTGGGCTGCTGTCTAGCAGTTGATGCACGATCTTTTCCTCTCCAATCTACCTCACATAGATCTGACAGATTAAGTAGGGAAGGCAGTAATTCTACAGCCTCTAAGCACGACCAGCGTGAGCCAAGCAGTGCGTAGTTGACAGACACAAGTATTTTTTTCTCTTTTACACTAATCTTTGATCTGTAGGGTTAACAGACTTCACAGCTGTCAATCCCCTATTAAGTCACGTCTTTTGTAGAAGTTGCTCACTACTTTTCCCAGCATCATTATATCCATTTACATCTAGTATGTACTTCTGGTGGTTTTGTTTTAAATGAGTGGATTTTAAATGGGATTGTTTCAAATGACTGGAAATGTGATGGAGCCACTGGTTCTTTAAAAGATTTTCATACTCCCCTCCAATATGCTTCCAGTATCACCATTAGTGAAGCAGTACTTCATATGCACCAACTCACCAGGGTCACTAGTAGATACCAAAACCTCTTATGTTGTTGTTAGCATGGTGAAGGACTGAGCGTGTTTTATGAGCAGATTACTCAGGATCATGTCCAGGCAGGTTTGGAATCTCTCCAGAGAAGGAGACTCCACAACCTCTCTGGGCAGCCTGGGACAGGCTCTGCCACCCTCACAGCAAAGAGGTTTCCCCTCCTATTCAGATGGAACCACTTGGATTCCAGTTTGTGTCCATTGCCCCTTGCCTTGTTGCTGGCACCCCTGGAAGGAGTCTAGCCCTGTCTTCTTGACTCCTATCCTTTAGCTATTGATCAGCATTGATAAGATCCCCTCTCCGTCTTCTTTTCCAGGCTCAACAGACTCAGATTTTGCTGAGCTACCATAACTGTTGACCTACCTGTGTTGCAAACCCTTATAAGATATGACTGCTCTTTTTACCTTAGCTTTTATTACATTAAAGCTAATATGGGTATTTCTAACCTTTTATTAATGAGATCTCAGTTCCTAGTTCGAATCAGGTGAAACAATAACTGTTTAGTTTCAGCAGAAAAGTTAAATGGTATATAGAACTTCTATTAAATTTTCAAAATCATATTGCAGAGGTGTTGCTTCTTGCCCAGCTATTGTTGGTGTTACAAGAAAAAAATAATAATTGACCTGCTATAAAACCCTATTCTCTTATTACTTTCTTGAAGCTTTCATCAAAAATAGATATCTTGAATGTGTTGGGTATTTCTGGTTCTTTTGATGATTTGCTGCAACGCTAATCTCCACAATGCGGTTGTGTTAACACCTTCCTGCTGCTAAACCAAATTTCACCTTCAGACACAGGGGGACTGAATTTTTAGACAGGGATAATCCAGGACTCAGCAGTAGTGGATTTTGGAAAAGTGAGTGAAATGTAACCCGAGCTGGCCTGACTCAGTTGGCAGGCTGAAGCTGAGACAGCTTAACAAGAAATGAGTCTCTAAAGATCTTGTGGGTTGATACTTCAGTAGCATGTTACTTTTCTGAAACTTCCAAGGGACTTTGAGGACTAGAAAATACTATTTTGTGTCTGCAAAATAACAGCTTGTTTCCTTAAGAGCAATGGATGGCCATCTCAACCAGTTCTGGCCCAGCAGCAGCTCTGACACCATTGATCATTAGACCTATTAAAATGGCTGCAGCCTCCCTTTGCTTCAAGAGTTAGAGAAGCTAGAGTGAAGTGCTTGCTCATGCATTAGAAAGGTTACAGGTACTGCAGTGAGATGAATTATAGAAGTCTGAAAGATGGAGATGCAGGTAGATAAACAGGAATGTTCTCAGAAGCTAAGCAAGACCCTCAAAAGTTGATGCCATCAGTACACATGTGACATCAGTTTGATGTAAGTGAACCTCTCCTCAGGCTGCAGCCTGGGTAAGGGATCACGTGGATGAGGCTTGACTAACAGACCTGCAGAATGTTCACTGCATAAAAGCAACTCCTGAAGGACACAAGGGAGGTGGAATGTGAGCTATGGTTTTCTGTAGCCATTGCAAATGAAGTGGGAAATCAGTGCAGTTACTGGTACCCTAGCTCTAGTTACAGGAATAAACTACTACTGTGATCTACTGTCATAGGAATGTATCTTTTCCTTTCAGCTCTTAGAACAGTTCATTATGCCCATACATTTATATACATGGATGTGTGATCCATAGCAAAGTGTTCTGTGTCAGCAGCAGAAGAAAAAAAAAAAAAAAGAAAATCTAATCAGCAACTTCAACTAGCGAGTGTTATAGTGATGTGTTTAGTTTGTGTATCTTGTTTGTGCAAAAAGGCTCTTGCATTTAGATTTTTTTGAAATAACTCAGATTGTCATCTGACCTGAAAAGCTCTTTGGCTGCACCCACATTAGCAAACATGGGGAGGAAGAGGAGCAGATCTGCAGACACTCGGATTATACACGTTTCAGAAGGTGGTACGCTGAGCTAATTCTATGCTGGTCATGCGGGCAGAGTGCCTGCCACTGACTGGAGTGCCCTAGGTGTGCTGCTGGAGTTGTTTGGGTTTTGGTTCTGGTTTTTTTTTTTTTTTTTTTTTTAAATCACTTCTACAAGCGTCCACCATTCTGAATCTCTAAGCATTATCCTTTAAACATTTGACAGACAGGTCTCAAGTAGCTTTATAAATCTCTGCAGTTCTGGAGTGGTTGAAATAAACGCTGCTCTCATTGTTTCACAGCGAGGGAAGGCAACATACTTGAGTATTGCGTAACTTCCCAACAAAGGAAGTCTTTATGTGAACCAGGAGTATATACCATGTCTATTGACTTCTGGCTAATTATTAAACTTCTCTTCGGTAGCTTAAATACAGTCTCTTTCAGCACAACAGATGGCTATAGATTTGTACCTCAAGCTGGTAGCCTTGCTTATCACCTAATGAACAAAACGGGCAGGAAATACCTGGGCTGTGTCAGGATTGTTCTTTGTGACCACATGATATGAAAGCAAGTGCCAAACACAGCCAAAATAGGATGGTATTTCAGTCAAACCACATTCATTTTATGGTGCTCTAAATACCCATGCGACGTGCAGGGTTATATGAATCAGGGATGCAGCTTGTAAGCAAAGATATTCACCAGCAAAGTGTTGTAACTGTCTTATTTAAAATGAATGACTAAATAAGAACCAGACTCTTGCAATACATTAACACAGATTTTCAACTTTGTAAACAACAGTGACATATCTCTGATTCACAATTTTTTTATATATATATTAAAAAAAGCCTTTTAAATCTTGTCTTGGTTAAAAATATTTAGAGCAACTTTTTGTCCTCTGCCAAAAGCCTGCCCTCTATCAGAGCAATGACATTGCCTTTGAAAAACACATCTGGCTTCAGAGACTACAGTGTCCATCAATGAGATTCCTGGCTGTGAAAGAGCAACAAGAACGTGATACAGCAGATAAGGTTACTGACATATCTCCGAATAGGATTTCCTCCATGGCAATTCTGAATAGTCAATTTTCATTAGTTTCCCAAATAGACAGTGAAACTTTATTCTTTTCAACTGGTAAGGAGATGGGGTATTTTAGAGTAAAATAGATGGCTACCCCTTCCAAGCTATCATTCTGTCTACAGATGTGTTTGTTCCTCTGATTGGAAGAGTTAAAAAAAAAAATACTCTGCGCAACAAAACCAAAACACACCTGGCCAGTTGTGAAATGCTGATTTCCTAAAACATATTCCTTCCTGACTTCTGTAAGTAATCCATTTATACCAAAAAGCGTGAGGTTTCATTATACTTAATTATCTTGGTGTAATTATAAATGCTAATGGTCACATAATTATCTAGATCTTTTTAAAATCCAATCACTCAACTCACTATTTCACTCAAAAGGTCTCTTGGGGCTGTAAATCCCACATTTTGCATGAAATAATATTTCCTTGAATTTGTTCTTCATTTAACTGCTGTTAATTACACCATATAACCTCTTCTTATGTTTTGGAATAGAGAAAGACTGGGTGCTTGTTATAGTTTTATATTAATACCACTACATTTCAGTGCTCATTTTATAATCTAAAACTGTAAAAGAATACATAAAAACCTAATGAATCATAGAAAATAACAAGCTTTATAAGCACCATTACAACAACTGCCTTAAATCATGATGCAAGCAGTCCTACTGAAAAATATGTCAGGTCTGCAATCAATCCAAAGTCAAAGTCTGTAGGTGAATACCAAAGAGATGAATCCAGATTTTGGAACTGCATGATAATCCCACTCCACAAAAAGGCCCTACCTTGCATAGTCTGTCAGGTCACACAGACCCAAGACCAGTTAAAAAGTTTCATAATCACAGATGGGTAATTGGCCCTTTTTTATTCACCCCTGCATTTTAATGCAGTAACTGTGGAGTGTTTGTACTCTCTATTCCACCACTCGAATGAGGTCAGCAGAGCTCAGATGTGCATTGCAAAGCTTTGCTGGTTAGGCAGCAGCCTAAGCCCTTATTTAAAGTACCACAGTCCCCCCACAGTGCTCTTCTTTTTGTCATAGAATCATCAGATAGAATGATTTAAGTTGGAAGGGACCTTTCAAGCTCATGGGTCCAACCCCACTGCAGGGAACAGGGACATCTGCGACTAGAGCAGGTTGCTCAGAGCCCCGGCCAACCTCACCTGGAAAGAGAGGTCATATTTTTAAGTCCATACCCCACGAGCCATTTGGATGCAAAATCTAAAAATATTTTCCCTGTTGGATTTACGCTATCACAGATTTCATTTTATCACTTTTTAATATGACACAGTTGCAGAATCCATGGTGCCAGCTATGGATCCTGAAGGACCTATTTGCAGAACCACCTGCTTGCTACTTTGCTTGTTGTCATATGAAGTTGTAACACATGAATAAGAATTGTGTCTATATACACATATATATGTATCTACATATACAGAAATATGAAGACATGTATACACACATATGGATATACACACACATGAAAGGTGTTTCCTTAGCGTACATGTGAGAAGTGGGCAAAGCCCACTTTTGCAAAGCCAATTTTACTGCTTTCTCCCTTTCATTGCAACAAAAAGTTAAAAAGGTTGTTCCCTTGTACACAAAAGCAGAGGAAAAATACAAACATTTGCCCAGCTGCAAATGTCAAATGAAATAAACACTGAAAACAGTAACAAGCAATAAAGGTAATTTCATTTCTGTGCTGTAATGCAAACAGGAAAAAAAAAAAATAGCCTTTCTTCTCCTGATATCAAACAGATTGCAGAAGAGTTATGTAAGCTAAAAAAAATTATTTGCTTGTAGACATCATTCCACTATGAAAGCTGCAAGTTACACGACTAAAATTGGACTAAGCAAAGTCAAATAGACAACACCAAAAGAGGTATAGGACATACCACTGATGAGCACCTGTCAGTATTATCACGCTCACGAGTACTTCCGTCTGTGGGGATGATGGGTCAGATCCCCAGATAAGTGAAAGAGTATATATTCCATTCATAGCAATGGACCTCCTTTGGTTGCACATAAACTGCTGGTGGGTCATTCCCCTGCTGCTTCTACACTTCTTGATGTAGTTAGTAATAAATCTTAGCTTCATCAGCCATAATAGTTGCCGAGTGAGTGAAGCAAAGAATAATTAAAAAGTATAACTGGAGATTCAAAGTTATGCCATAATTTTAATAAGCTTTGGGATCAAAAGTTGCCATTTTGCATATTCTGAAAGATACAGATTTTCTGTAATTCTGAGAATTCTTTCAGGTAGTCTTTCCCTGGCCAGCATATGACATCCAGCTAGGAACAGCTAGGAACAGCACAGAGAAATTGTAATTGCTTTAGGGTTTGTGTATCCCATGGGTCAATGACCAGAAATGGTGGCAAGATAACCATACTGCCTTCTTTACAGTTAGCGAATCTTCTATGCTGACAGTGTGACCACATAGTGACAACTTCCTAGAAGGGGTCTTGGTACCAGCTTGGGAATTATTGTGAAGAACTTTAGAACTGAAAATGATTTTCAGTAAAGTGGCATTCAACTTCATTCAGATGTTCCGTAGTTGAAGCTACCGATTTCTAGAGTGAAAAAAATTGCTTTCTTCACACAACATTTCACATACACACATCTCACATAACTGCTTGAGCTCCAGTTTTATTTTTCATTATACTGAAAACAAGATACTTCTATTTGCCTTCATGACTCCCTCCAAATTCTCGTCATATTAAGTTCATCAATAAACTGAACCTAATCCCAGTGATCTGTTATATTGCACAAGTGTGTGAGTGTACAGTCTGAGGATACCAGAAATACCAAACTAAGTAATTTAAAAACATAAAAAAAAAGTTGTAGCAACATCAGCTAAAAGTGATGTGAATTATTAATTACAAATATTTATGAACATCGTGTGAAAGAGACCAAAAGTCACATTTCCAACTGAAAAAGAAAAGCTTAACTCATTCAAGCTGGCTGCCATTGTTAACCTCTGCAGGCAGCTAAATACCATTCAGCTGCTCACTTACCACTCACCCCCAAACGCACACCCCACCCCCCCCATGGGATAGGAAGAAGGAAAAAGGTGAGACCCTGTGAGTTGAGATAAAGACAGTTTAATAAAACAACACAAAAAGAGAAGAAAATAACAGTACTAATAATAGCACTAATGAAGTGAGAGACAAACCGAGTGATAGAAACTACAAGGCTCTTACCTGTACTCAAGGCACCACTTTTCCTGCTCCAGCCACAGGCTCAAGTCACACAGAGGAACAAGTTGAAAAGAAGTGGCCATGGCCTAGGCCATCCCTCCCTGATATAGGGGCAGGACTCAGTCTGGGATCCACTCTCCCAGTGGCTGGCTCTGTAGTTTATCCCGGCTGTGACATCTCCCAGTTGATTGGACCAGCAGCTGCTGGTGACAATTAACCCAAACTGAACCCAGGACACTTGCTTAATGAAAGGGCTAAAATTGTCCCTCTATTTATTGGGAGAAAGGAGCAATAGCTACTGATAATTATCAATCATAACTGAGTATTTTTGAAACAAATACAAATTAAAGAATACAATTCTTTCTGAAGTTTATTAATGCAAAAATGGCAAGCTGTGTCTGTCCAATAGTACACTAAAAAGGGAAACATTTCTATTTGTATGTCTGTACAGCATATAGTGTAGAATATGTCCAATATGTGCTCTCTGGTTGTTACTGGAGAGTGTGTTAGAGAACAGCTGTGGAAAAAGATATTTCCAACTCTGCAATCTGGTCATCCCATACCCACGAGTTTTAAAAGAGCTGGCAAAGGAACTCAATGAACATTAATGCCGAAATTTAGTCTGTCTCAGAGCACTAAAGAAATGCCAATAGACATTTTTAAAAGTTAGCATTGTATTTTAATAGGTAAGAGGGAAAGTCTGGGCAATTACAGGCCTAACAGCCTCTTCCTGTTCCAATAACAAACAGCTGACATAGAATAAGCAAATCCAACTGCTAATACAGTTCTGTGCTACAGTCCCTTTTAAGTGCTAATAGAGTACTAATCTAGTTAACGGCAATTCAAATGGACAGATGGAAACCAGACCCTGTCTGACCAACTTCATAGAGGGCTGGGTTTTTTTCAGTGAAGTTGGGTGATAAACACGGTGATGCTTCACTTGTAGAAGTTTTTGACAGGGCTCAGCACAACTTTTGGGTTGAATGCTGGAATGATAAAAAGTAGAGTGGCACATATAACTGATAGAAGACATACTAACCAGTCCTTGCAAATGTGGGGAAGATGTTGGGCAGAGTTATTTCTTCCCACTGGGAGCAGGTCTGGAACCATTTCATACCTCTATCATTACTGATTTGGTGTACAGGTGACAGGCAGATGGTGGGAAAGGTGAGTTATGAAGAGGAAGGGGTTGGCTGCTCTGTGGCAGCAAATTTTCTTTTTCAGAGAGTTATATATAACATCACTGAAGGTAGTGCTCTTTGTGCAAAGGACTCACCAAGTTGTGAAGAAATAGCTCAACTCAGTACAAGTACTTCTTGTGTGGCAGCGGGCTGTGGTGCTGATGTGATCCTTGGATTGTAAACAGTGATCTCAGGAGCTGAAAAATTATATTCCCTCTTCATTTGGCTTGAATCTGCCTGTTACTGCAAGCCTGTGTTACTGTTTTCTCCACAGCCTGAGGAAAGTGTTTACAGTTTGGAGAGGATTCAGGGAACAGTCATGACAGATACAAAAGGACAAGTAAACACACCTTGGAGAGAGAGGGGGAATGCAAGAGCTCTGTTTAGCTCAACAAGGAGCAGATAGGAGGATGCCTTTGGTCACAGCACACAGCTGACTGCAGGGGCAAAATAGGTCAGAATAGTGAGTTCTTGGATCTGGGTGTAAATGCATAAAAAGATCGAGCGTTGAGGACACCTACACTCTGTGGTAGTTAAATATTTTAATTGTTTACTGAAATTTCTGGTGAAGTCATCTGGAAATACCTCAGTTAAGATCACATGTTCATTGAAGTGCTTTTCATTTCAGGCAGGAACCAACACAGTGAAGTCCTATGGCCATTATCTGAACGCCGAGTCAAATCCTACCCACAACATTCTTCCTGCCAGTCCAGCGTATTTATTTCACTGTCTGGCAGGAGATGAAAACCCACCACTTTGGTACCTTCTCCTGCACACAGAGAGCCTCTTAGAGCCAGGAGCTGTTATATTTGTGTGGGATAAGCAATTAGTATTGGAGTCATCCCTGCTACACCATCTGCTTGTGGCCCAGCGCTTAGGACCATGCCTGCACCTGCATTGGAGTATAACTCAGCTAGGCTTGTACAACACAGGCAGGAAAGCAGATTAAGTGACTGCAGTGATATCTTTTCTCTCTTCATAATCTTTCAATCTAGTTGAACAAGATTGCATGACTTTATTTAGTATCATTCTTTAGCAGGACTGCGGATGGCACGCTAAGGTCTGGTTGGTTACTAGCACCAGAGGCAGCTTTATTTAGGCAGCCTAAGAGCAGAACAACCCTACACACAACAAAACACTTACTTCATGTTGATCGAAGTGCACTCCGAGTGCACCGATGGACCTGAGATGCCCTTAGCAGACAGTGCCCTGACAACATATTTCCTGATAACTTTTCCTTAGCTGTAGCCTGGGAGATGATTTAGATGCAGTGGACAGACCCTTTCTGGGGAAAAAAAACCCCCACCTTTAAATCTCCTTCACTTTTATCTTTCTGTTGTATTTTTCTTTATTTACTAGTTCCAGAAAGTGTTTTTATGAGAATTTATTTCCCTTTCAGTGTCTGTATCTGGTTATCACTACATATAATCTTTGTATTGCACAAGCATAATAGTATTTTGGGCAGTTACATTAAGGAAATGCTGCTACTTATCTAGTCCCATCAAATATGAATTTCAGCTGAACACTTAGCTGTTGGAATAGAAGAAGATGCTTTTGTAATTTCAGCCTTCTGAATATTGTGTTCATAGCATTACAAAAGCCTGTGTTCTCCTCAGCTATTTGTCTGTGCTGTTGTAAAGCCCAGCTGTTCAAAGAACAGTTGGACAATAACATAGTGTTGCTTCTCAAAATCACTCAGATACAGGCACAAAGGATGGCAAACACCCCACATGGCTTTAGTAAACGCTTTAATCTCACAAGGGTGGAAAAGGATCTCTTGAAAACTTCTGCTCTTTGGCCAAAACTAGAAAAAGCATTCAGACTGAAAATTGAAAAGGAAGATTACGTTGAAGTCTGCACAATTTGGGAAGGGAAGATTAGCTTTAGTTAGAAAATTAGGTTAGATTCCCAGTCCAGACTAATTTCCAAGTGAAATGCAGCAGTCAAATGTTGTGATAATGCTGCCTAATCCCGAGGGCACCTGCACATTTTACACAAATGGTTCTTCAGAGCTAGAGCTTCACTGCAGGAGCATTGTCTCCACTACCTCTACTGAGGGAAATCTTTTAAGTCTTGTGATTGGGACATTGTGCCATGGGATGGGACGATGGGTTGGTGCTCTCTTTGGAAATGGCAGAAAATGAACTTGGATTTTCTGCTTTCTGGCCAGAAGTCTGCTCCTGCTGCTGTCACCCGGGAAGAGGGATTGGTCCCTCCTGAGTGCTTTTAGAAAGCAATTAGGAGAAAACCCAGGGAAGTCAGTGAGTCTCTTGGCAGCACAGAACCACATGTCACAGGTCAGGAGATGGGCAGGACTTCAGACCTACATCTGTCTTCAGCTTCTCCAAGTACCAATCTGAATGGTCTCAGGTTGCTAGCTGCTGTGAAAGCTGTTTGGAGACACCTACCTTGCCCTGCAGTGGCACTGAGTGCTCACCTGCCTGACTCCACACGAAGTCTTTCATTCCAGGAGTCTAGACACGTAAAAAGTGGGCACCTACTTCAGAACACTGCTGGGCTTTGCAACCTCAGTCTTAGACTTCTAATGAGTCTACCTCATTAAAAGCCCTGCAGCAGAAACTGAGCTTGCCTTATATATCAGCATGTAGGATTTGTTCTGTTCAGGTGAACAAAGCCAAGCCTATAATATGGACAACAATTGTTAACACTGTATGAGGCAACGCTGTGCTGACCACGGCCCTGAAGTGAATGGCCGTGACGTTTCCTCAAATGTACAAAAGGGCTTGAAATCCTTAAAGCTCTTGTAGAACACAAACCAGCAAACCTAATTCTTTATGTGGAAAAAAAAATAAGCAGGCCTGCCCTTTCCCCACTGTTGTTTGGCTGAGTGGATCCATTGCTCCAGTTTTGCTTTTTGTCCCAGCAGTTTTCTGAGGCTTCCCAAGTTCCACAAGCTGCATACACTCTTTTTATGGACAAAATGCTGTCTCATTTACTAATTGTGTTGCTTCTTTCTCATGTTGTTCTCAGATTGCCACAGCATATCACAAATACATGTCGAAATCTGTTTTGTGTGATTTTTTTTTTTCTACACTGTGGGATACTCAGTGTGAGCAATTTCCACACCCTAACCTTTCTGAGATATATGGGTGTCCTTCAAGAAGGCCAAGAGTTAGAGAATGACCAACTTCATCAACCCATCCATCTACATCCTGGGATTAGGTTTTATGTCCTATGGTGACCAATGCATCACAAATACACAAACTTCTACGTTAATTCTTTGCCCTTGCTGCAGCTCAAGCCATGGGCTGCTTGACAGACCCTTGAGCACCGACCCAGTGCAGCACTGCCTCCTGGTAACAATGCCATTAGTGCACGTGGCCATGTCCCCACTGCATGGCCAGGGAGCCAATTTTTCATTGAAAACTACAAATCTCTTTATTTGGATCAGGCTTGGATTAATTTGTCAAACCAGACTCTCAGGGCTGGCTATTATCCTTTCCAGGGGATGGTGATTAGATCTGTACATAGGTTGGGGGTCTAATCACTGTCTTATACTGTAATAATAAATATTATAACCTTCTTTGCTTTATGTTTTTCTAGCTGTACAATCTGTCAACCAGTTTATCTTCTTCACTAATTAGGCTGGGGGCTTTGGGGGAATTATACCATAACTCCTAAATCTCCTTGCTGATTAGCTCTGTGTTTACCTTCATCATTTGATTTGATAGTTTTTACTATTCCTTTAATACAGAAGAATACAATTATTAATACCCTTGGCAGGGGCATTGATACCTTGGCTGTATAACAAAGGTGTCAACTGCTACCCCCCTGCTGTTCTTTCCCAACACTGAAAGTGACTTTAAATGTCAGTAGAAGAACTGCTTCTCTGTGGTTCCAGGTAGTGCTTAGAAGTAACTGATTTCTCACTTGAATTACGTTTTGGAAAAGCATAAAGAAACAGATTTGTGGGGGGGATTTATCCCCTGTCGAAGCACTAGCAATGGGGAGTGAAAGGCTCCTTTATTCTGCCAGGAGAGAAGTTTTCAGATGGAGTGGGGGTACTGCCCACTGGGCAGTCCTGCAGGGTTCCTGAAGTAAATGAGATCCATCATTTGGATGACCATCAGCTGGTGACCATAAGATTTGTCCTTTGATGGGAAGTAGAGGAAAAGTTTCCCCAGCAAAACTTTTGCCCTGTTTCTTTGGGAAACCAAGAACTGTAAGCAAAGGATCACATAAACACTCTCTCTTTGAGGAATTGTAGAAGGTAGAAAAAGCACTCTGAAAAATGTTTTCTAAGTTTAAATTCTGAGGTTATGGGAAAAAAAAAAGTGTCAGGCTACACATAAAAAAAAAAAAAAAAAAGCTTGGAAGAAAATACTTTCTCTTTTGCAGATAATAGCCAAGGGCAGTGTTTAGATGAGGTAAGGGAAGGGTGCTCTGGAAAATGGGCATCATAAAAATACCCCTTAACTTAGAAGTTCATGTTCAAAGAATCGATAACTTCCTCAAATAAAATAAAGCCATGTACTTCTATGTTTTAAAAAATATTTATTTAAAAAATAATAATAAAGAAAAGCCACTCCAAAACAGGAAATGAAATGCAAAAACCACAAAAAGCTGTGTAGGGGACATTTACACACTCTTCTGTGTTCTCCTTTCTGCTTAACTGAATATCTTGATATGCTGTGTTGCTTTTGCATGGTCAACAGCTATGGGAAAACATATTTCAGCTGGCAACGGAACAGGCTACCTGAGTCACCATCCCTGGAGGTGTTTAAAAACCAAGTAGATGCAGCACTTGAGGCTATGGTCTAGTGGTTAGGGATGAAGGTTGGACTTGATGATCCTAGAGGTCCTTTCCAACCATAATAATTCTATGATTCTACATTGCACCCAGCTGAAAGCTACCATGGAAGGATTAATTTTTATATTTCCTGATTATATTTTTTTAAATTTTAACTATGGAAACAGCATAATAGTGCTACAGCTGCTTGGATTTAATAAAGATCTGAAGTGACACAGAATCAAATGAGTTGCGGCAAAGCCCTGAAAGTGATGCTGGTTTAGTTTGCAGACAAAGGAAATATGAAGAAGTTGGGGAGCATGGGATCATTAAAATCCTAGTTTGGGGAGCTTAATTTAAATGTACCACTAGGGTCAGGGCCACGAGGGGAATGAAGGGCTTCCTCTACCCTAAAGGATACTCATCTCTGATGGTTCCAGCAGCAGGAGATTATGGTTGGTGGGGAGATGAGGGGGCACAGCTGGAGTCATGGTTCTTTATGTTAGAGCCAGTGTCAGTGTATGCAGGGCACTCTGTCCTGTTGGACTCAGTGGCTAATGAAGGCACTAGCTCAATAAGAAGGTGTTGAGTACAGTGGATACACCAGGAGATTTTAGAGACTTTCTTCCTCGGCTCCAAAATCTAATAGATTTATAGTAATTTGAGTCAGAGCAGCTTTAAAGTTGAACAAGCCAAGCTTGAGAGTGGACTAATCCTGAAAAGGCAAGAGTAGAAAAAAGTTCTCCAGATCAGCTTCTGGATCCTGCCCAGTTTGCTGCCTGCCTTGACCACAGCCAGCCAAATCTAGGAGTTTCCAATTAAAAAAAGAAAAACAGAAACAATAAGAGAGAGATCAAACCACCTAATTCACAGTGTTTGTGACAATGAGGTTTTGGACAAACAGTTTTTGAAACTTAAGCTTCTTAGCATATTAGAGAGAAGAAAGCCTCAGATGTCACTAATGTGCCCACTTTTTTTTTTTAACACAATATATCTTGGAAGCACAGTGGACAGCTACCCTTGCCTAGCACACTGAGAAAGCCATACGTGGGGAAATAAACATCTTCATCAACTCCTTGCCACGTGACGAGTATGGAGTATAAGTTTATGGAACAAGACAAAACCAACTCTTTGTGCCACAAGATTATTTTTAGCTTGAGCTTTCAAGTAGCTCTTAGAGATTAGCTCTCGTCATTCACAGCAGGAATTTCATGTCTATATTGTTGGAAATACAGAACAATATGGAAAGCATGAAGGAAGAAAGGAGGAATTAAAGTACCTAAATCAGCTGAGTCATGGCTGAAATACAAAAAGGATTTCTGAAGGGTTGAGATTGAAATAGTAATGAAAAAAAAATCCCTCATCTGTAGCTATGGGGTTACTTAGTACAGTGGTTTTGATGGGAATTATGACAGGGTTCCTGGTGACTCTCTTGCTTCAATTAATTAAACTCACACCGAGGACTACCTCAGCCCTGTAATAATTGTTTCTCTTTTTTCATGGGAAAGTAGGAAAAGTGATTTGAAAAGAATCTGGTGAGCCTTTTTTTTTTTTTTTTTGCATTTTCTGATGTTGAAGGCTTTGAATGGAAACCAGAGCTCAAACCACAGACCTGAGTCTGGGAGCAGAGTGTGTGGTAAGAGGTAACAGGCAAGGAGGGGAGGGCAATACTGCAAGAAAAAATGGACAAAATCTCTTGAATATTATCACCCTTCATGCCAATTTGTTCTCCTTTCTTATTTCTTTTATGTATTCCTACTGCTTTTTGCCTCTCACTTCTGTTTCTGAGCTGCAAGGCTTTTTCAAGAGAAACAGCAAATTGTTTTGGTTTGCTTATTTATTTTATTTTTAAGTGAGGCAAAAGGGTAAGTCTTCCTCTCCAGGGAAAAATGAATCACAGTAGCTCCTTTGAGCACTAGGCAGAGTGATAACTAACACATTGGAGCCGTATGGTCTTTCAAAACACTCTGGTATTCTCCAAGGTATCAGTTTGACTCTTACAGGAGACACTGCTCCCCAGATTTTGCCCCTTTCCCCTTTTTCAGAAGAAAACCAGGTTATGTGAAACAATCTTCTTTTTTGAAACACGTCACTCAGCCCTGCAATATTCTTTTCTCTCTTTGAAGTTGGACATACGGTTGTACATGTGGTAAGTTTGAAAACACCACTGGGTGATAAGAAACATACAATTAAGCCCATGAGTGATAATGAACAGATGCTTCCCTCCCACAAAATGCTTTCTCATATCAAATGAAGTCTGGCTGCAAGATTTTATCAATTCTAGGAGTTTACTTAAGTTTAGAGAAGAATGTGACCTACCTTGATAATATCCCATATGGTTCTCTCTTGCCCCAGGGTTTCTACCTTTGTGGGCAAGTTCTCGTTGTTTCTGTTAAACCAATTTTTCTGATCTTGGCAAAATTCAGAAGAAAGTGGCTTGTGACTCCTTGTGGGTTTACAGTAAACAAAGCCAATGCACACATGCTATCTAATGGTGAAACTTCCTCTACACTCTTACTAACTGCTGAGATATGTGAGGGGCAAAGATAAAACCCACCAGTTTCTAGCAGTAACATGGCAAGAAGATGCTGGCGAAATTAGTTTGGCATCAGAGTTGATCCAGGAGTGGCCAGGACAGTATGGTTTCAAGCAATGATCTGTCTTTAACAGTGAAACTTCACTTTCTCCTCTGCTATTACCACACTAGTATTTATTATTTCACTGCAGGAGTGCCTGGGCAGAGAGGGGGACCTTCTACAGTGGGACCTGAGCAGGTGCTTGCACCCACCTGCTCTCTGGCTCTGCAACTGCTTTGCTGTAGAGCCACTGGTCAACCATTAACTTCTCCAGGTACCTCTTTCTTCCTGGCTTTTTACCTGTCCTGATGGTTTAGACAGGAACATCTGTATGTGAAGCATGCATTTTATCATGTGTCTGTTGAGTGCCAGTCTTGGCTGGAGAATCTCAGCACTCCTGTGATATGAATGATAAGTCCAATAATAAAGGCAAAGCCTGACCATCTGGCTACTATTATGGTAATGTCTTGCTCTGTGACAGTAGGTCACTGTGTGCAGCTGCTTCTCTGGCTCATTCTGTACTGGAAAAGACTGCTCTTCAGCTGTGGGCTAAGTCTCCATGGCTTGAAGATAAAAATGGCCTGTGGTAGTGCCACCTGCTCTAGGTATGGAGGCTGAAAAGAAACCCACCATCAAGAGAGTGTCACTCTGATTCTCAGCTGTGAGAAACAAGTAAGCCCCTGGCTTCACCCCCAAAGTGAGCAATGGTCACTGCTCCCAGGTGATCATCTCAGGCAACCCTCTCCATGCCTATCTGTTATTCAGACAACATGCTCCATCCCCAAAGAGTATGAACCCTCCTGCTTTTATTCAAACATCTATCAGCAATGACAGGATTATGACTTAGTACCAAACCTCTTCACCTCCCAGTCAGCTCCCATGAAGCGAGCCAGCACAGCAGGGTACTGGAGCATCCTCCCTGCCCACCTCTCTCCCTTTGCTGCTTGCAGAGCTGCAGCGCTCCCGGTTGGCATACAGCAAACTCTTCAGGGCTTTGGGATTGAGATATCACTCTAGCTGTGAGTCACAAAATGAACCAAAGCATAAATTAGAAGTTACTTATAAGCTTCATAATTTATGTTGATCAGCATTTTCAAACGTGGCCTTTTCATAAGATGAAGCGTGGCTCATGTGATGATAATTCACATGGCTGAATATAGCGCTGCTGATAATAATACTCAGCAGTGGAAAACTGTCAAATGCTCAGCCTCACTGTTTATTATATTCTCCCATTAGCTGTTTTATTTTATTCCATCTAAAGCCTGCTTTACTTTGTACAATGTTTGCCACAAGACATTAAAAAAGTGCCACTGCATTCACAAAATTATTTTTACTGTCTCAGAGAGATAGCTTTGCAAACTCAAAATGAAATTAAAACTCCTTTCATCTCATATATACATACAACTCCAGAATAGACAGAGACCTCAACATAACTGGAAGAGCAAGAAAAATTTGAGTAGCCTTTTCCAGCACTGCTGTATGGCTGCTGCCTGGCTCACAATGTTGGCCAGCACATGTGCAGGACCACTCGGTCCCAGCGATTCTCTGGGAGAGGCACAGAAAAGGTGCAAGGGATGGATGTCTCTCCTTAGTCATGCTGTAGGTGAAGGCGCTCACCCTATGGAACCATCCTGGGCAGCCAGGTTGAGCAGTTTAGTGTGACCCAGCTCCCCCATTCAGGGCCAGCCCCTCCTTGAGCAGGCTGGTTACATGCACACCTCAGCCCAGGAACCCCCATGCTCCCCCAGGACCCTGGAGCTACAACACCCAGATCAGTTTTGAAGGAAGGTTTGGGGTTTTTTTTTCCCCCCAAAACCCATGTTGAAGGTTTTCTAGTCCCTTGGAGCAAACAGCAGGAAAGGGAGGCTGTGTGTGGAACTCCTCGGGGGGCAAGAGCACTGGAGTATCATGTAGGGCTGGTGGCATCTTGTCCATCTTCCTCAAGGACAAAACTAAGGGGGTTCCCCAAGGAAATGGGCTTAAAGCTACACCCAGGCTTGCAGTGAAGAGGAACTTCAAGCCAGAGCCCAGGAATGAGCTACCCCTTAAGCAACAGAGATATCAGGGCCCAAGAGTAAGTTGGTGAACTAATTGCTGATAATGGCTTTAAATTCCAAAGGTTCACTGAAGGGGAACACAGTTTAATTACATGTGGTTTGGGTTGGTTTTTTACCCTTGATTAGGCCAAACTTGCTTACATCCAGAAGCCATCCCGGGCTGCAGTTTTTTTTTCAAATCCCCATGGAGATCTTGGTGTAGCATTGGCCTCGGGAGAAAGGCAGGTTCTCTGCAGGGCCCAAAGAGGGGAGCAATCACATGTCATATTGCAAATTGGATGCTTAATTCCCTTGGGAGCACTTCCTTTGTGTGAAGCAAATTACATCTCTGGCTTGTATACAGGCAAGGAAAGAAGACTCTGCTTTGAGGACAAAAGGGAATTTCAACCCTCTCTTAAAACAGCTTAATTCATTTTAAACATTTCCTTCTGTATCTTTACCTATTTTATTTATTTTTATCTTTTGAAATAAACCCAAAACATATCGTGGAACTAAAGTATTAATTCAACACCATTCTGTGCCTGGCTTCACTCATTTCTACACAGTCTAAATTGTTTTTCTACTTTTTAATTCAGTTGTATTCAAAACAATGGCAAGAGTCCCTTTAGTCTTGCTAGGGGATCAGGTTTTACTGGAAGGACACCTTCTTAGGGTTTTTGACTTGCATGTGTCAAGAGAAAGGGTTCCAATTCATTTTAGGAAAAGCATGAAAACCTTAAGATAAATTTCTTCTCCCAAACAAGATGTAAAGAACCCTTTGGAAAGTAAAAAATGCAGGCAAGTTAATTACAATTAATTAGTCATATGACAACTTCAACTTTTTTCTGTTTGCAAATATGCATCCTGAGTCTGATGGTTAGAGATGAACTAGCTGTTTCTTGATGCTTATTCATGAATGGTTCATTGTAATTCAAGTCATAGCTCTTTTGAGGGCACCCAGGTCATGCTTTGGGTCTATATTCTCTGACTGCACGCACATTAATCTTTTAGAACCCAGTACAAATATTCATTATGACAAAATCATAGTCAGGTTTACTTGTTGCTGTGAACATTCTTTCTTAGAGCACAGGGGGAAAGGTATGCTCACCCCAAGCCATCTGCTGCAATACTTCCCTACAACTAGAATACAATCCCAGCCACGGAGATGGCTCTTACTCCATCTTAGATACTTTACATGTCATACAACATTCATTTTTCAGGAGTGATCAAAATCATTGGCAATGGCTGATGACCCAGCTTCAGTTAACTTCAAAGCACAGAGAGAGGAGTAAATATAAGGAGCAGGAAAATGCTAGGAGAGATGGACAAATTAAGAGGTAGCTTGGTACCTTTACCTGTCCACCTACTGCTATGTTGGCACACTGGTGCAGCATTGCTGCGTGTGGAAACCCCACCAAAGACAATTATTAGGCTCCTTCTCAGCCTGCAAGAGGTACCTCCCCTAGTGTAGATGTTTGATGTGCTCCTGGGACAGGTCTCTGGGAAGGCAGGGAGCCAGGCCCAAGGCATTGTAGTGGAGCAGAGATGTTGAGATAGGGACAGGATTTGACTCAAAAGAAAATAAAGTGCAGTTTTAATCTGGTGTCAAATAGAAAGCTAAAGGTGTCATCAGTTATAAAAGCAGCTTAATAATTTCTGCTTTGGGCAAACAGATCCACATCTCTTATGGTTTAGCTTCTGCCAGCAGGTAAACACCACACACCTGCTCACCCACTGCTTTCCATCTCTACCCAACACACCCCCTCCTGGGGGATGGGCAGGAGACTTGGGAAGAAGAAAAGGTAAGACTCTGGGGATTAAAATAAGTACAGTCAATAAAGTAACACAAAGAGAGAGAAGAAAACAACAGTACTAACAAAATGCTAGACCAAGAGAGCAATAGATCCTACCTGTGCCCAAGACATCCCTTCCCCTCCTGCAGCCCCAGGGAAGCAAGTTGAAAGCAGGTACCCCCCAGCCCAGCCCTCCCCTTACATAGGGGCA
>JANHGN010003684.1:69794-90596 GCA_024605025.1 Megaceryle maxima | reverse complement strand
TTTATCTCGCTGTGGCCCCTCCCAGCTGCAGCCCCTCCCAGCTGATTGGACCAGCAGCTGCTGCTGCTCATTAACCCCAATGAACCCAGGACAATCTCACAGTCTGGTGAGGAGCATTGGATAGGACAGTCACCTACTTTGGGTGTTAACAGCCACTCTGTGGTGGAGTTCTCTCATCCAGCCCTTGGTGGCCATGGATGCAAACACCTGTGCCCCAGCTACAGCCTATGGCTGTAAGTGATGTGTTGGTATCTGTCTGGTTTATTATGGGAAGAAAAGAAACCCCAATGTCACAACACCCCCATTTGCCATTTTTCCATCCAACCTTTTCTTTGGATGCAGGAGGTACACGACAAAAACAAGCCTTGGATCAGCAGTTAGCTCTGCCCCATGGATTATGTTTGATTTTGTTTCATATCCCAGGGTCCTGCGGTTGTCTTGGCCTGGCTTGGATTTTCCTGGTGCTGTTCATCAAAATGTTTTATCTTCCACCATCGCCTGCAGGCACTGACACGGATTAGCCTTGGCAGCACCACACAGGGGGCTTGCACACCCTGATGCTCACTAATTACAACCTCCTGAACATCCTAACTGCCATAATAATACAGTGGTGTATATATGAAGTCACGGTCTGTCAGTGTATTGCCTCTGTGGTGTAAATCCTGCAAGCCATATACTCCTGACTGGAGATCCTGTTATTGCATGGAGAGTTTTGTTCTTTGGAGTGCTTTCTCTCTGCATGTGCTCTGGTTCTCTGTAACAGAATGTGAGACTGCACAAACCTGCATCTTGAAGACACATGGGGATCTTATTTCATTTTTTTCCCCCCTTTCTTTTCTTGCATTTGATTCTCTTTCTTTCTTTCTTCCCATAACTCCCTGCCAATGTCTTTTCTGGCAAAGTAGCTGAGGTCCCAATCCAGGAAGACAGACACAAGGTTTATTTGTTTGTTTTAAATCTTTGTGTTAACAGCTTTAACTTGCTAAAGCATCTAAATATGAGTTCAACCACCTAACTTCTGGTGTGTGAAGTGCTGAGTTACTGGTGGTGAGGTGCAGTGCAGGGGAAGACAGTAAATTTAGTCCTCAGTGAAGTTCATGCTTTCATTTCATGCTTTGCAGATATAGGAGCTTCAGTCCTTCACTTCTTCAACCAGCTGATTAACTCCATGTAGGTGGAATTACTTCCTAGTGTAGAGCAGACACAAATTTTTAGGCTCTCTGAGTGCTGTAGAGAAGTTGGCAAAGGAGAGGACATAATATGGACCTTGGAGGTGCCAATCCTTTTCCTCAGGCTGCAGAAGGAAGCTGGTGCAATCAGGTTCTGAGCAGCGTGCCTCCGTTGGGTGCTGAAATTAGGTGCTAGTGCTCTGCACAGCAGATGGGCTGGGTGCCAGACACCCCTGAGCACCTGGAGAGCTCTGCTGAAATGGGAGAAGATGGCAGGTAGAGTCCGTTCTGGATCAACGGGATCATAACAGATGATGACCGTGTTAATGAAGAGATTCTGGCATTTCACATATCCTTGGTTACAAATGAGCTCTGTGAATGATAAAGAAAGACCACACAGAGTTAGAATTACTCACATAGGGCCTCCTAACATCACCACAGCATGTGTGTGGCAGAGCCACATTAATTTCATCGCTGGGGGGAATTCCCTTCGTCCAGAAATGGGAGGGGATTTGCCTGTAATAGTAATTAGGGGTTCCAGTAGTGGACCCTCTCCAGTTTTCACATGCTGATTGTGTTCTCCAAAGGAATGACATCAAGACAAAGAAGGAAAATAAAGGATCTGCATCATTGTGTTTGACAGAACATAGACACTATTGCAGAGCTTGAAATAATCGTAACTAAACTAATGGAGAACTGCAAACACATAAAGGTTCTATGAAAAGATGCATAAATCAAATTTATGAAGTAATTTTAATGCACTTTTGTGGATGTAAATTCTTTTAGAGGACTTGTCAACCATATTGTAGCATGAATCTTATTTGATAGTAAGAATGATGGTGATTAAAGTATTAGACACTAGTGAAAACTTCTCCACTTCTGCAAAAGAAATGTTAAATCCAAAAGCCTTGAGGCAAAAATGTTAAAAATAGACATTTTTTTTGTATGAAACCATTTGTACAAATGAAACTAATAGCTTTTTATCTAAACCATCTGGTGGAGGAAAAGCATTAAAATGTGAAGTCACGTATTTAAGCCCCCGGAGACTTCTTTTGAGTGCTATATGTAAAAAAAAAAAGAAAAGAAAAAGAAAAAAAAATAATAAAAAGGAAAACTCTGTATCTTTTCCTTCATTTATCTGAGGCCTTCCTCCCCAGAGCCCAAGTTTTAACCAGTCAGCTTTGCTTTGGCAACTAAGACACTCCTGCTTGTCTTTGCATGAAAGCTGCACTCCCAACGATGCAACTCATTTCAGCAAGGCGACTGGTGGCTGAGGGTTTATGATTTATGATTTGCTTGGGAGGCTTTTTTTTTTCCCTCCCCCTTAAATAAACCTCTCCAGGAAGCTCAGATACAAATGACATCCACTTTTGCTTTTTCTGTACGTGTACAATCAGACTGTGAAACCTCAGTTTTAAATAGCACAGCTGACTGTAGCACAAGAGGTGTACGACAGGAAGTAACCAGCAAAGAATTTCTCGCTCCTTTACCCAACTTGAAGGCCAAACAACCACGATCTACTGGGCTTTCTTTCTAGCCCATGTGGGGGGGATTTGCTGTGGAACAGAAGCACAAACTAGCCCAGACTGGAAGGGAAATCTGAAGGTTTTCTGGTCTGCCCTGTCCCCACAGCCAAAGATGGTGCAACTTTGATGGGCCTGTTCAGGGCTAGCCAGTCAAGTTTTGGCTATTTCCAGGGATGGAGATCCCACAGCCTCTCTGGGCTCCTGGCACTCTCAGCCTCTCCACCTGTACTGTGTGGCTCAGCCCCTGACCACCATGGTGGCCTCCACTGGATTCAATCCAGTATGTCACTGTTTTCCTTGTCCTGAGATCACTTTTGGAAAGGTTCCCACCTTTGGGCTTAGGTTCCTTCCCAGACCAGAGATGACAACAGTATAAGACAGGATAGCCCATTTCTGCCTTTGGATGATATTGTTCTTCTAGGAACTCAGATGCAGGACAGTCCCATTCAGCTGTCACGACTCTCTCCTTGCAGGTCCCATGATTCTGCTCGGTGTGCAGATATATCTCTATGTATAGTGCTTTGTTAAGTCTGACACAGAAAGTCCAACAGGTGAAGGACGTTGCTGGGTTCTAGGGAGAAATTCTGCAAAAAGAGAACAAAAGATGTTTGAGAGATATGAACAGCATAGTCAAAATTCCAGGCTCATATGAGCTTTGATATTTAATCCAAAATTCCAGCAACATGGGACCAGAGATCTCTCAGACATCTTTCTCTTGTTATTTTCCTTTTTTTAAAAGTTAGTTTATAGTTAAGTTTGAAAATAGCTCTCAGCTGTACACGTATGACTGAGAAGTGAAAAACCACTAAAGACAAATAAAACCTGGAAACCTCCTCCTATTTACTACTTGTAAAACCTCACCTGAGTTAGAGCTGTCCTCCTGGCTCTGAGCAGTGCTTCACGGTTGTTGAACTTCAGTTATGACTAAAGCAGAAGGTTGTTTTGAAAACTGCCAGATCTCAGCTACTCTTCCTCTAAATTACTCTGTGTCCGTGGGCACATCACTTACCTTCCTCCATATTCAGGTCCTTATCAAGCCCCTGGAACACGTGCTTGTGTGCCAGAGGAGTGGAGAGGCTCAGCTCATTATTTCAGAACTCTGAGCAGAAGTAGGTATCAAAACATGAAGGCTTACTCTACTAATTAGGGCATCAGGTAGCCTTATTTATTCAAGGGATGACATGCTTTTCAATGAACTCTGGAACTTCAGGTTGCTATCTGAGCTATGCTGGATAGACAGCAGGAAAAAAAAAAATCTCTCTTGCATCTTCAGTGTTTAACAACACGACTGCACCCATGTCATAAACACAGATCCAGGTGTTTCACTGTGAAGTAAGCTGGGATTGCAAAAGGAACCCTCAGGCTTTGTGTCTGTCATGCTAACATGGTGAGATGAACAGCCTCTCTGCCTCCCACCCCTGGCCCATAATGGAAAGGCTTTGGACTGGTTTAGTTCACTGAAGCTTGGCTCTTTGGGAACATGAAGGTCAGTGTGTGTGCTGTGCATAGAGCTGGGGAGGTTTTGACTCTACGTCTAAAAATATCAGAAGCCTGAATATTCACTAGAGGTTTTGCTTTTATGGCTTTCTTTTATTTATTTCTATTTTTTAGTTAATACTGGAGCCATGCAGAACATGCAGGCAAAACTTAGAAAGGTGGTCTAGAGCCGTATCTGAAATGTGTGCTTCTTAGAACCTTCAGAGACTTCCATATTACAAAATATGTGCCCAGCCTTCTGTGAACCAGTGGCACATGGAACATCACCTACTAATATATCTCATTTAGCTAAAGAACACGTGTTTTACAAAGACACCCATCCTTGAGCTGGCCTCTTTTTTTTTTTTTTTTTTTTTTTTTTTCTCCAGTGGTTGTGCATCCACTGTGCTGCTTGGTAAATTCAGAGTTAAAAGGAAAAGTACTTTGTTTCTAGTTGGAAATTTTCTGACCTAAACTTCCCAGCCTCTGGACATGGCTCTGAGTGCTCTGGTTCTGCCTGCTGTGTGCACTCGGGATCTGCCGTCCACAGCCTCACTGTTCAGCTGGCTGGTGGTCTGGAAAACGCTGACGTTCTAAGGGTTACTGGATTGCAATTGTTCTCTGCAAACAAAATTCACATCTGTTCTGACAACTTATTTCAGCCTGATGCAACTTGAAAAGGTCGAGATTAATCCCAGAAAATCAGACTTCTATTGGAAAGGCCAAATCAACTTTAATTGTAACACATGGCTATTTGTATTGGCGTTTAGCTGCAGCCGTTTATTCTTCTTTCCTTTGGTATTATTTGTTTCTGACCTCTCTACTAAAGCTTACAACAAAATCTGAAATGTTTTAAGTAATGTAACAGAAATAACAGCTGACATCTTTCCTTTTACAGGTTTCCATTGACCCAGGGTATTTTGTGTGGATGGTTTTTACGGCTTTTGTTTATCAGCAGTCTGGGGAAAAAAAAAATAAAATCATAGAAAAAAATATTGGCTCATTTTAGAAAGGTGAATGGTGTCTACTAGACTTTTACACACCCCTCCTCTCCCATTGGCCTTCTCTGACAGAGCCCAGAGGGACAAACCGCTCGCCCTGGAGCTCTGCCTCCTACCAAACTTTGATCACAGGGGTTTAAACCCCTTTGCATCACAGCAGTTGCAAGCTGTGGTTATTTGCGTTGAGGTGACAAACAGCAGCACCCTCCCCTCGGCACGGGGGACAGGTTGGTGTAGTACTTCTCTAGCCACCCAGCTGCTATCAGCTCAGCCATCCAGCCATCAGCTGACATTTGAGCTCTCAGATCCCCTGAAAAGTGACAGGACGAGAGAGACTCATTTGGCAAGACTTTGCTCTCGCTGTTTGGCCTGGAGAAAGATACTCAAAGTGGTAAGATTGTTTAGCAACAGCTGGCAAGCACCCGGGTGTGAGCCTGATTTTCAGACATGACAGGCACTTACAGGAATGTTGCCAGATACAGCTGTTTAAAAGCCTTAATAAACAGCAAGTCAATACTAATCTTTGCCAAATTAATCTTTTCCTTGACAGCCCATCAGAGCAATTATGCTCAGACTCGTTGTAAACACACAATTGTCAGTGGGTAAGAATCTTCTCTGCAGTAATCTGTGGATTTTTGCACACAGCTTTTTTTCCAAATAGGAAGGTTTCTGTTTTTTTTCCCCTTCTTCTCTTTTTTTCTTTTTTTTTTTTTTTTTTTTTTTTTTTTAATATATCTCCTATTTTATTTTCTAGCCAATTACATGTTTTCCAGCTTGGCATTAGCCTGAACAAAATTTCTTTATAAAGTGTCTATCGCAGCAAGCCCTTAATAGAATGTGAAATGATGACAGTCGCAGGATCCATGCAGATGCACATTTGCTAGTGGGTTTCTCTAATTAGGCAGTAACTGTGACAGACTCTGAAATGTTACAAGTCATTGTTCTCACTTGTCCTCTTGTCGGTGGAATAAGAACTACATTTGAGTTGTGATTTAATGTGCTGCTGGGTAATAATAAAATACATGACTTTGCAAAGGGAAGCAAATGCTGTCTCTGAGACCTGACACAAAGCACTTTGTGTTCTCTGAGGTGCTCAGCACCTCCTGCAGCACTGCCAGCACACTGCCCTGCTCACTAGATGGGATTTTATTGAAATGCAAAAGGACTTGAAGACACCAGATAAATAATTAACAGGGTAGTTGTGTATCTGTCTATCTCTATATGCCTATCTCTATACCTATCCCTATATCTGTATCTACATCTTTCTACCTATCATCTATCTATCATCTATCTATCATCTATCTATCATCTATCTATCTATCTATCATCTATCTATCTATCTATCCTCTATCTATCTATCTATCTATCTATCATCTATCTATCTATCTATCTATCTATCTATCTATCTCTGCATCTATCTGTCTGTATCTGAATCTATATCTATACCTATCAATGGGAAGTCAGGAAGTAACTCCTCCATGGGTTACATGCAGCTCTTCAGCTACTTCTCACAGTATGTGAAAAATAAGGATTTTTGTGTACTCTGTTCCCCCAGAGCACGGAGAGAGGTCTCCCTGGATCTGCCGTGTTTACAGGATCAGGTAAGAAACAAGCAGCTGCAGTCTTAGAGATGGTAGCTCAGGTTGAGCTGAAGTCTCAGAAGGTTGAGGAAGGTGGTAAGAGCGTGTTTTACCTTCCAGTAATGAGCTCTTTACTGTCAGGTTTCCTGTTTACAGAGAAGCCTCACAGGGAATATTTGGCAGAGACGCCACTGGAATGAGGAACTGGTATTTGGTGGGGGAGAGCAGTGGGCAGGAATACATTACGTTTCACTGTGAATGGCTGGGGCCCTCCATGAATGCATTTCTTACTGCCTGTGGATGGGTGTGGGGGGAAAAATCCTATCGCAGGTCCCTGTGAAGAGCTTCTTTGGGTCAGAGGCAGCGCCTGGATGGGATTTCTGCTTGAACCTCTCTGAGTCTGGTGATGGAGAGACTGGGCCTCGTGTTGTCAGAATGAGGCACACAGAGAGCAGCAGTAAATTGGAAGAGCCTTTCCTTCTCAAACCTTCTGCTTACCTTGGTGCAAGCAAGTGGGATTTACCGCTTGCAGAGAGCACATGTTGTTAACCTTGCATTTTGCCTACCAATTCTTGAAAATAATAAAACCCCATAAATATTCAGTTAACAGAGGGCATTATTTCCCTTGGTTTCTCTCACTTTGACAGATGTCTTTATCATATTTACTTGCTTCAACATGTAGGTTGTTTTGTCCCTGTGTGCTTTCTCATTACCATTGTCACGACAGATGGGGACTTACAACCAGTGACTGAGGTGCATGTGTTAGTGCTGTCTAAGCCACAGAGCTTTGGTGAAGGACGGGGCCTATCTTCATGAACTCCACTGTGGAGTTTCGCCTGCTTAGAAGAGGATCTCAACCTTCTAGGCTCCATCTATTGGCAATTTCTAGCTATCAATGCACAGCTGAAAACAAACAGCAGGTTGCCCTTGGCCGGCAACCGTTGCTTTTTCCCAAGGTCAGACACAAAGAAATAACATTTCTGCATTGAAGTTGGATCTTTCCTTTGGAACAAAGTGGCTTCAGCATAACCCTGGCCAGACCCAGTGCTCTTTCAGCAGAGCTGTCCCATCTGAACGGAGCCCAGGCACAAAGCCCTCGACAGGTAAGATGCTGCACGGTAAACACGCCACAGGTTTCCCTTTGTACAGACTGAGAGACACCAACTAGCCAGAGGTTCATACAGAATAAGTATTTTATTCATGATGTATTTTCTTTTTTTTAATTTACATTAAAGTTTTCTTGTATTTTGAACTCTGCTTGGATACCGAAATTAACAACTTTATGTGACTGCACACCTGCCCTAAAAGAAATGAAGATAACACAGTTCTTTTCCGTAAAAGAAAAGGGAAAACTGCCTGTCAGAATCAAAGCTGATTTTTCTCATCCCCACTAATTATCATCTCACTTTAGAATTAATAGGAGTGGAAAATGTAGTTTACTCTAATATAATAAATAGAAGACATTGGGTAATTAGTAATGCTGGTATATTTCTAAAGTACTAAACAGACAAACAATAAACTGTGAATTTAATCACGAGTTCTCATACAGTTTCAAGACAGGAAAATTAGAGCTCTCAGCTACAGTCATTTGAGTAATCATATCTGATCTGCATTATTTATTAGTTATTACATGCCAAGTGATTCCGATTGTACATTGCCTGAAATCATTCCAAAGCGAGCATGCCTTTGTTTCTGTTTTGTTTTTAAAGAAAAATCAATGGCATTGCATAATGTGCATTCTATCCGAGCTGCTTGCTTTATTTCACATAGAAAATACAAATCAGTGGTACTCTCCATGAATTGGATGGGCATCTGGGATGAAATTCTCCACAAAGATGTTTTCACAGCTATCCCTGTCCCAAAACATTGACAAAAAACCTTCTTTTGGATTTTTTTAATCCCTTTCCCTGTGGCTGTTGAACTTACCTTTCACTTTAGGATGTATTTGTGATACGCTCCCTACAACTCTGTAGGACCTTTTGCACGTATAAGAAAATGGCTGAAGCATCATTAGTAATAATTCTATTGGTAACACTTTTATTCCACATGACTAATTAACTGATAAAGTTTCAAGAGGCAGCATTTTGCAGGTTTATTCAGTTAGTTTTGTTGGTGCGAGTCTTAGTTTTGGGCAACTTTCTGCTACAATGAAAAAGGGGATTACTTAAAATACCTTTTTTTTTTTTTCTTTCTTTAACAACCAAAGAAACACAGAAATAAGTATTGGTTACCTTCATTTTCTGCCAGTAAAGCAGGTTTGGTGTTATATATGTCACTGTAAAAACTAAATAAAGTATTCACATCAGTTGTGAACAATTTGTGCCAGCAAAAGTTAAAGCGTCAAAGAAACCTCTTTAAAATGCTAACAAATTTACTTACAAACACCTATATTTATTATTTCATAAATAGGCGCAACAGGTTCCATAAAAAAGATTAAATACAGACACAGTATGAAGAAACAATAATACATAGCCATATGTAAAGGTTATAATTTAGCTGTCTCCAATCTGTTTCTGCATCTAATAAAATATCAGGTTAGCATTTGGCAGTCTTATACATAAACGGACTTAAATGACGTTTACTAACCAGTACACATAAAGTGATTTTCTTTAAAAAAAAGAAGCATTTTTTAGGCAGTACAAAATAAATGTGTTTGCTCTTTACCAACATTAGTTGTTTGGGGTTTGTTTTCTTAGCTTTTTGTGTTTATTTCATGAGACAATGCCAATATTATTAATTAATATCATTTGGGAATATTTTACTTTTTCTTTTTTTCCTCCAAATACATTGAAAATATAGAACTATTAGTCAGTTGTTTAAAAATGAAGTAAAAATATGAATGTTTGCCAATTTAACCCTTCTCGTGAAATCAATAAACTGGGATGAGCCAGTTTCAATTACAATTAGCTACAAAAACATTCACATTTTATACTCTAGGAGAGTGTAACATAGATGCTATTTACAAACTTGCTATGACTGCTACATCAAGCCATTTAAAAAGTCTTTAGTAGTTTCATATAAACACCCATTATGAAAAACCAATGGAAAATCCAGGACTTTTATCCGAGACATCTACAGTTGCTAAGGCAGTTACTATCGCAGCACTTCACAGCAAAAACCAACATAAAATCTGAATGGTCCAAGTTTCCTTCAGGGAAGAAGAAAAGCAATGTCCGTTAAAGGATCTCAGGGTAGGGGTGGAAAGGAGAAAGAAAGAGAAAAAATGTGTGGGGGGAAATAAAAAAAAAAAAAAAAAGAAAAAGAAGCAAGACTATTTTTTCCAGAGTGGGTGACCCACAAGCTCAAATAGTCCTAAGTGCTTAGCAACTTGTATTTCCTAATAAAATGCAGAACTGCCTCGACTGCATAAAGCAATCCATGATGAAAAGACTTCCCTGCATTCCTCAGTGGAAAGGAGAGGTGCTTTCAGATTTTCAGGTAAGGTAGAGTGCTTTGTCCCTCTGCATGCCCCTGTTCAAAGAGAAAAAGAACAAATGTGATTAAAAAAAAAAAAAAAAAAAAAAGTCCTATTCCTCAAAAAAACCAACCCCAAACCCACAACCCTACAGCATGTCGTTAATTCCAAGCGTATCGCTGACGTACGGCTGCGATCCCATGGTAATAAGAAGAAAAATCCCAGTGCCATAGTGGCCATGTGGCGACCTGGAGACAGCGTGTGGTCTCTGAACTACACAGGGTGGGACATGGGTTTGGGATCACCTACACTAGTGCCCAGTGGGCCCTCAGAGGGCTCTGCTGGGGATGACTGCACATTGCTTTTTCTAGAAGAGATCAGGAATCAAAGCCATGGGTGGCTCAAAAGATACCTTCTGTTTCAGAGTCTTAAATGTTTCCAGGCAGTGCCCAGGACAGTAATATGGCTCCACAAAAACCATGCTGCAGAGGGGTTAAAGGTTTGAAGGAGCTACTAACTTTATGGTAGGGTCACAGACCTCCTACAGGCTTGGTGTTTTGTTTCTGGTGATCTTCATGTCATTCTCTTCCATGTGTCTTGTGTCCCATGCACCGTCCCTGCATCTTCAGGCTTGATGGGGCTCTGAGCAACCTGCCCTAGGTAGAGATGTCCCTGCTTGTGTAGGGAGGTTGGACCAGATGACCTCTAGAGGTCTCTTCCAGTCTGAAACATTCTATGATTCTATGATCTCTCTGACACCGGTTTTCATGACCCAAACTAGTTGTTGGCATAGGCAGCAAGCTCTCCCCAGCAAAGGACTATTTGGAGAAAATAGTTCACACCATTTGATTCTCAAGGAGGAAGTAGTGGTCTTAAAATTTATTTCCTACAACTTCTCCCTACTATTTCAGTTCTGATCTTCTAAGGAATGGAAGCTCTCTAAGACTCAAGTGTATGTGCTAGGATAAGGTGACAACAATGTCTAATAAATGTATGTACTGAAAATTCTCCCACAACAGTCTAACTGCTGAGTAAACACCATGCCATCACAGATGCACTTCTGAAATACTGCAAGGAAACAGGCAACAAAGCTGCTTCCAAGCTCTCAATCAGATACTTGTGTCATGAATGTCACTCAACACAAGGTGGCATTCACTGGCTGCTTACCCATTACTGCAGTAGTCATTATTCCAGTCCACAGTCTGTGCTGGAGGATTTCTGCACCCTGAACGAACATACTCCATTGCTTGGGTAACAACTTGTGCAGCTGTTGATGTTGGATTGATGATATTCTGATAATCAGGCTGAAGAGAAAATCCCTAGAGGAGAAAGCAAGTACATTACAACGTAGGGAAATATAGCAACAGGTTGGGTATGTTGAAAAAACCAAAACAGTGTGTACCGTGAAATGGTAAAATACTTATTTTCCAGGTGTACTTTAGGTTATCAAACTTAAAATAGGAAAAAAAAAAGTGTATGTTCTATCTAAGTTTTAAAATCTTCCTTTGAGAAATGAAAGACTCCCCAAATCGTTGTTAGCTCTTACACAGTCACAGGATGGAACTAAAAGGGACAGAAACAATTCAGAACCAAGAGAACGACTCAATCAGCACCGGGGCAAAAAGGTCTGTTTGCTCCTTAGAGCTTCCATTTAGATTAAATGTTAAGGACACACACTAGTTGTTAATTCCCAGAATATGCAACAGAATCTTTTTGAAGGATGTAGGCAGCAGGTGGCTGACTGTTTTATTAGACTACACCTATTCACATATTGTTCTCGAAACCCTTTTTCTTCATTCAGTCACAAAGGGACCATCTGCTGCTTCTTTTATTTGTACTTCTCTCTCAACTAAACAGAAATTCAGCCAAAGCTTTTGAACAGTTGTTGGACTAATGCAGTGAAAGTAGCACAGAATGACTTGCTTTTTGAAACCAAGAAGACAAGGGAAAAAAGTGGAAGTTACAAAGAGACATCAAACCTGCTCCCTGAAATATCTGTTGTATGAAAAGTCAAAATAATTTTTAGCTCTTTTGATACACAGAGGTTTAAATGTTGTCTTTCAAAACCAGGAGAGCAATGGAAATTTCAAGGCTAGTGTACCTGGTTCACCCTGTATAAATGTACATCGTGTTCCTGTAAAGTGAGAAGAACTACAGTGGGTAAAAGTATGGGAATGCTGCATGAAAGCAAGTGATGGATGCTGAAAAAAAACCACACCAAGCTCCTTCCTGGGGCAAGGGCATGCAATTCCCACTCAAGTTAACTGGATATGTAGCTGCTAAATCAGAAACTGAACTTGAACCAAGATACCTAATATGAAAACCTGCTCCTTTTGGCCAAGGTCCACATACAGACTAGGCAGAATTAAGGCTCCTAGCTTTTAGTTTTATATTCTAGTATGTTTTGTGTGATCACTTCATACAGACAGCCTTCTTTAGGACACAAATTTTGCAGAGATCTGGTTTTTTTTCCCCAGGTTTAACAAGTCAGCCACACTACCATTAATCAAGCAAATGAGTACTCTCAGTCTTTGCCTGGCCCCCTCCATCCACAGAAATGAGCTTCCTTCAAACACATGTCCCTTGCTTCTTCACATCCCTCTTTCTTGGTGTGTTACACTTCAGCTCTCCCCAGGAGACCCTGCGGGTCGTGCCATGCTGTGTACACCACCACCTCACTCTGCTCATCCTGATCATGGATTTCAGCCCAGGCCACAAACAAGTGCAACTTTCTTCCATATGGTTAATATCTCGAGTCATGCTTCAGTACTTTAAATGATCTTTGAAGCCTCACTTTGTCCCCAGTGACCCCAAGAAGCGGACTATGAGTAGTGGGCAAGTTCACAGCTGAATTTTGCATCTAGTTGTCATGTAACTTCTATACTGCCCTGCTAATGAGGTAAAATAGACCCCACCCAATGGTGACTGCAACCCCCAGGCTCTGTACACTGCTTTTCCACCAGGCTCCAAACTGCACGTCAAGCTGCATAAACAACCCCCGTGCCTGCAAAGGATGCAATGGAAACTGTAATTGAGCAGACTTCCCAATGACTTTAATTGGAGTTTCGTGTAATGAGGAGACAGAAGAATTGGTTTTGCATATCATTTTATACAAAACATCACTCGTAAGGCCTTTCTAATATAACTGTAAGAGGAAACTAACCACAGAAACACATCCTACCCTCAGGCACTCAGGTTTCCCTTTGGCAGCAAAGCCCCCAAGCTCTCTCTTATCAGTCTTCCCGAAACAATCATATATATGAGAAAAACACTATCTGGGGCCAGTAGCTCCAGCAGTGCTGCAGCAAAGCATGCAGGGGAGCGGGCACAGAGACTGAAGTACTCATAGAACCATACAATTAGAGAATGGTAAGGGTTGGAAAGGACCTCTGGAGATCATCTGGTGCCACCCCTCTGCTCCAGCAGGGTCACCCAGAGGTGAGGGGGGCCCAGGATCGCAGGGTCCAGGTGGGTTTGGAATCTCTCCAGAGGAGGAGACTCCACAGCCTCTCTGGGCAGCCTGGGCCGGGCTCCAACACCCTCACACCAAAGAAGTTTTTCCTCACGCAGCAAGAAGAGACAGTTCCCCCAGATCAGAGGAAGAGACCATCCCTGCAGTATCTATTCCATTTCTTCTGGACTTCTGGACTGGAGAAATAAATAGCTTAGATGTTGAAGGATGGTCCTGTGGGTCCTGTGGTTTAAATGCCAGCTTGGAACTCAGTGAGGACTTATTCTCATATTTTCTCAGGCTTTCTATGTGACCACAGCCAAATTGCTTTGGTTGTCTTCCAGCAAAGCATATGTGCATGTGCTCTTGGACTGAATTGATACCTCTCATGCTAAGGTTGAGACTAAGGATCCAAACTTGATTCTCCTATCTGCAAAGTAAGAGGTACCAACACTTTCATCTTGCACCTGGCAAGTTGCTGTAGTTTATAGCTGCCCAGGACTGGGGCCTGTTTCTTTCTGCTCACACAATAAATTTGAACATGGTGCTGAGATATCTGAGCCAGGCTCCAGCTCCAGAAGCAGCTGAGCTGCTGCAGCTCAGTGGTCCCCCTGGGATTGATGGCTACCAGAATACCAGTGATGCGGGTGCTGGAAAGTGTGCTTGCTAAGGCAAAGTTAAGAAACCTCAACTCCTTGTGAAGGACTGATAAAGTATGGTGATGGTTAAGATGTAAACAATAATTCAGCTATTTCACCAACAGAAAAAGCTCTGGAAATACAGATCTGAACAGAGCGAGACAGCCTTGTAGTAAATATTTGTGTATTATTTATGTAAGCCCTTAACAAACAATGATGAAATAAAAAGTGCTCAGAAAATGAGTGCTCGGAGGTCTAATTAAACAATGCTGAATGTTTTTGCATTGTAATGCTCAAGAGAAAATCACCAACTGTTTTGCAACATGCCTAGAATTTTAAATTTCATTTTCTTGTTCGAGATTGAAATAAAAATAGGGAACTTGATAAAGATTAATTTGATGTCAGGAGGGACATTTGCTCTTTAATTAGATTTCTGTAGCCCTAGCAGTTTCGTTGTGCCACTGTAGCAAGTCCTAAAAAGCCTGCAGCAGAACTAAACAGTGATCCTCATCTCCACACTTTACTGGGAACTAATTTCATTTCCTGCCTGTCTGGAGAGGTATTTTCAACAGGCATCAATGTTTTTGTCTTCACAACTGATTTATTCATCAATCTCAATGTGATATTTTAAACCTTTAAATTACATCCAAATCCTAAAGCATCTGTTTATTACACAAGGAAATTGAAAATCTGTCTGTGTGATATCATACAAAGATTTTTCCTTAAGGTTATAAAGGAAGTTGACAGATATTAATGATTTTTTTTTTTTTTTCTCTTGACCTCATTCGAAGACAAAGCTTAACAAAAAAGAGAACGAAATCTGGACAAATACAGCAGGTCCCTGAGTTTACTGTATATAATATATACCAAAAAAATGAGGCTATTATTTTTGGCAGGCTATGCAATCATCTTGCTGTACACATTTATTTTCTAAAGAAAAAGAAAGACCTAAAAGTAGACTGAAATGAGTTATTATTAAAAAAAAAAAAAAAATTAAAAAAAAAAGTGACATACATTAATCTTCTGCTCCTTTGTTATGCACACAATTGCAGCCATGGTTACCAGACATCAGTAATCTAGTCTTGCTTGTTCTACCTGAGAACCCAAGTGGGACAGAGACTGTCATGGGACTCAGCATACCACCTAATGCTTGGGTGAGGATTCTGAGCTGGGAAGGAGGTACTTCCAGTAGGGCTGCTTAAAGAACTTCCTTAACAAGGACTGGGAGTATTTGGAAGTGATTCCTTGGTTTCCTCACTTGCCACACAAAAGAGCACAGGCCAAGAGGTTGGAGAGCAGGGTACGCTCAGAAAGAAACACAAATGTCTGTGTGAGTAGAGAAAGGAAAGAATGACCTTGCAAAAGAAAACAGGCTGTGGCTTCAGACATCGTTTTAACCTCAATTTTGGAGAAATTTCATTTGAATGACAAAGGTTAAGATTGGTTGGACTTGATGATCTTAAGTTTCTTCCAACCAAAGGATTCTATGATTCAGATCATCCGATCCCAACTAAGTAAAAATGAAACGTCATGTCAAACCTAAACAGAAGACTGGAGAGAGCAGCTCTGTACCAGTTAAAACACAATACAGTGATAAGATGCTCACGTGAGCATTTTAAAAAAGAAAAACTGCACTCTTCCAATCCACTGTGATTCTTCCAGTGTGTCAAAAGTGGATGAAAAAAAAACTGCTACACGGTGGATTTAGACTTTAACAAAGTAAAACTTTATCATGGCTCCCATTAATAATATTTAAGAAAAATACAGTACATCTCAGAATTAGAAGTTAGATATAATTAAAATTCAGGATCTAATTCAAATCTAAGTATGAAAAGAGAACTAAAAGGTCATTTTTTACAGCGTAAGGGATTAACACTGTAAACAGGCACCCTAAAGTTCTACAGTATTGCCCAATATTTCATTTATTCATTAACTGGTTTGGAACAGAAAGGAAAAGAGACAAACCAGCCTGCTTTGCAGAAGTTGCAACAAACATTTAGATAACTCAAACTAGAGAAGATTGTTTAAAAGAAATGAAAAAATATTTGCTAATGCTAGGTATGTGACCAAACTGCCAATACCTAAATTTTACTTTGCCTTATGCATTTCAGAAGGAATTGGAAGGCGTTGCATCAGCTGCATACTCCACAGAATTAATTGATTTTAAAAATAACAGGAATTGTGCAGCAACTGAGGATTTTTGGCTACCACCACTCCTGATCTTTCTTGATGTTCTGTGGGCTCCTGGAGGAGACCGCCCTTCTCCAGCTGGCAGTCAGTCTCCCTTGCTTTGGCAGCTGTGCGTGTGCAAGCAGGGACTGTTGGAGGTGGAGGAGGACGTGCTGTTCCCTGTGGAGCTGATGAAGATCAGCTCATTGTCCTGGCAGCAGTGGGGGCAGAACTCTCTCCGCAGGTCAGCACTTCTTATCAGCCCCTCCCCCAAGTTATGCACAGAAGTTCTTTGTGGATTTCACACATAGTGGTTTTAGAGAACTGTGTTCCTGCCTGCCAGGACTGACATCTGGATCTTTATGTGATTTTTCTTGGAGCTGGCAGTCCTTCAGACAAACTACAAGATGGTCTCTGATAAGAAACTACCCTCTCTCCTGGAGAAAATAATTGACCAAATCTCCCAGAACCACAGTGTTAAAGCAGGGGATCTGAAGAGAGCACAGATTTCCAGAGCTTGCTACCAGTGAGAGCCACACTAGTAAGCCACAACCTATTTTAAAGTTGAATGTTGGAGGAAAAAAAACCAAGTAACCAAACACAAAAGCAGAAGCATAAGAAATATAAACTGGCTTGTAGATGTTCCACAGTGAAATGTAGTTAAGATTGGCAGTGTAGCATTTCAACAGGTAATAAGCACCTGTCACCTTGAGTGAAGCTCAGAAATATCTCACCATCTTCATGGCAAGCTTCAGCCTTTCTGACTAAGGAATGTGAGTTGGTAAAAGGCATTTAAACCAGCCTTTCATGAGTTTAACAGTGGAGAGCTGAAACACAGAAATACAGCATTTTTTACTTTACTGCACTTGTACTTGGGAAAGCAAAAGACTCATCATGGTACAGGTCTACATCTTGACTTCTAGACACCTGTTTTCTGCAACCTAGTGTCCTGTGTTTTCTCTTAAGCTAGAAATAACTCAACTGCATGTTGCACATCTCACAGATGAGTGACGGTACTCTCAAGCCATTGATGTGCACACCATATGCTACATGTGTGCAACTCGGTAAAATAAAGCATGAGAGGATTTGTATTATCTTTTTGTAGTATGAAATAGTTTGGAGTAATACCTAAGTGTGTGGATTCATACAATAATTATGATGTTGTATGCACATATATATCATTATCTAACATCTGCATTAGATATTTTGCTAGCCCCTGCTGTACCATAAATTCAAAAAATAAGGAGAGATTTTCAAATCTCTTCAGTAAATTCTGCCTATCAGTGATTCTGGGGAAGACATAAGGGGTTTGATCTTCTCTAGATCTGCACTGAACAAATAATGTACAAGTGACACTGCACTTGGCAATCAAACTGAACTTGGAAAACTGAATCACTTTGCAATAAAAACTCACTGAAACGTAACAACAATCTCAACAGGCTGCTGTCACAGATGTTATTTTTAATGTTTGGTAAATGAACCAGAGTATTGCATTGGGTGTCTGTCCCTTGCTTTGTCTCTCATTCCTTTGAGCTTTCAGGTTCAACCAGGATTGCATCATGCTGAGGATCTCCAGACAGGCCCTCCTGGCTCATCTGTCTACAACTTCCCCTACCTATTTCTAGCTACCCAGGCTTGGGGTAAAGTCCCGAGTTCCTCTGAGACTTCAGCATGGGCTCTCCCCAGGACACTCACACCAGGACACCAGTTATCTATCCAGTAGGAAAACCTTCAGGAATACATGACAGTGAAAGACTCCACCTTTGTGTGGTCATAAGTCCGTTGAGTCTGTTTACTCTGATCATTAAAAATAAACTTGGACTAGGAAAAAGTTGTAAACAAAACACATTACAAATATTCCTTCCGGTTCTGATTACTCCAAATCACTCCTGAGACTAAGATCAAAGTCTCTGAAAAAATCCAGATCATTCTGAGCACACCTTGGTTCACCTTCTGAACAACTAAATTTATCAGTCCAGGTTGCTTTCATCTCTTTTGGTTGGTTTGGGTTGTTTTTTACTGTATTGTATTTTTTTTTTTTTGTCCTGCTTTGGAAAATTTCTTTCCCTGTTAAATTGTTTTCCCAGTTAGGAGCTATGTTTTGTCCTCAGGTATTCCCATCTCTAAAGACCAATTTTGAGATGAAATGTTTCCAGTTTGGAAGGCAAATGCAAATGCCTTGTTAGCCAAGGTGAATTTATAGAGATATTCAAAACATGCAGCAAGCTCATGACTATGTATATGTATTATCAACCAGAACTGACAAGTTTTCTGTATACAAATTCTGTAGATTTTTGCAACTCTATCCAAAAAATGCCTCTTTGTAAAGCAAGATCTTATTATTGATAGTCAGATCTCATCCAGTACAAAGGGAAATGTTCCCTCCTGAAATCAGCAGAGCTAATCTGCTCCATAGGTCTGGCCCAAAAGTTAGAATACTAAAGTTAGAATGCTGTCCCTCATTTATTCAGAACTCCTAGGAAATGTATTGAGAATCAACAAACTAAAACATTGAATTTTTATTTTTTTTTTCTAAAAAAGCCATAGCACTGGAATACTGGGGACAGGCCACTTCTTTCCAGTTAAAAGAAAAAAAAAGTCTATCCAGTCAAGTGAAGTTCTGAATGCAGCATAAAGGAACATACTTGTGTTCACTTCATCTAGCATGTTCAACACAACCCGTGTTGCTTCATGTTCCCTCTGACTGTTCCACATCACAGTCAGCACAAGGATAGCACCACAAGCTACAATCACATCTTTTTCTAGACACGCCTGCCTTGTGTTTCTCAAGCGGTTTTCCCAAAGGCTTAACTTTTCACTTACATTTCAGGGTACTCCCAGATCTGCAGATAGATCTATGGACACACTTCTATTTAAAGGACACCTCCCAAATTTGGTGGGACAAGACAAGAGTTTGGATGAGTGTTCAGAAGAACGTGCTGAACATCGTGGCTAGCACAAGTAGTTCTGCTGAAGTTCCCCATCATCCAGGTTAGACCATTTGTGTTCTTGCTGTTGAATGACTAAGCCCTCAGACTATACTACTGCAGGTTTGGAACTCTGCAGAATGAAAGCTAATCCATAGCTCTAAATCTCCCTAACTGTCTCAACTTCTGGATGAGTTTCTTCCTTCCCCAAGAAACAATTCCCCAGACAACAGAAAAGCCCAAACTTACTTGCTGCATTGTAGGTGAATGTAAAGCAGACTGGACCTGCATCGGTAGCTGGTTTCCAATGGACTGCTGCATTGAAATCGGCTGGTGTTGCTGGATGTTGAGATGCTGGTGCAGAGGGGGGCTGATCTGAAGAGGCGGCGGTGGGGACACAGCCATGTTCGCTATGGAAACAGTCACTGGCATTTGGTTGTTGGGCTTGGGCGCTATGTTCCTGGGGATGTTGGCATGCATGGCAGTGATGTGAGGATTCATTCCGGGTTGTTGGTGGTAGTGGGAACTGAGGTACAGTGCAGAGTGAGCCTGAGTGGGCCCATGAAACACCGACTGCTTTGAATTCATCATCTGAGGTTGTGGGGAGGCTTTAACATCAACAGGTTCGCTGTAGCTCTGTTGAGAAAAAGGACAACCAGACAATACTTAGAAGCTAAAAAATGCTGATGTTCAACCCCCTGAAGTCTGTTTAAGCGTCACACCAGGGGAAAACACACATCTGGACTATCAAAGTGTCCTTGAAATGGAGTTTAGCAGTTATACTAGAAAAAAGATTTAATCCCTTTTACCTTACACTTTTCAATGTTGTAAAAAAAGAAATGAGCTCCTCTGTTTCCTGGTCTAGCCTGACATTTTACTTTTTCCAAACTTGGGACTGGCATCACAGACTTAATAACCTACACAACAAAGACAACCAAGTCTGTCACATTTATTCACATAAGCAGCCACTTCTATTGTCCTCAAATTTGATGGCCTACTTGAAAAGAGATTCAGGAGGGTGGCTTCCAGCAAAAGGCTGATTATTGATATGTCTCATTTTCCCATCTGAAAACCTGGGATAAGAATTTTGGTGCCCTTTACCACACACAGTGACAACTGCTAATAGTGCTTTATCAGTTAGATAACATTATGAAGAGGTTAAACCCCATCCACAGTTCTTCTGCGACGTTGAATAAACACGCCAGTTGTGCTAATACCTTTACTTTCAAGTTTTTGGTGCTGGGATGCTACCCACGTCTGTATCAAAAATGTTTTGTGAGCCAGGAATTCAGAAAAATAAGAATATTCTAAATGATTTCACCTTTGTTCATCCAGATCATAAAGTTCTGAAAATGATGGCTATATAAACATTAGACTGCATCAGACACAGGGAGGCTGTCTTACTAAAGCTGAAGAATACTGCAGAGAACATTGAAAATATAGAATAAAG